>JAHLJT010002537.1:0-25042 GCA_031308135.1 Acheta domesticus
TCACATACGATTTCTTCGCGCGCTTCTTCCTCTCCAATTACGACGGCGCCACGAAGAATCTTCTCGGATGTCCCACGATGTCTTCTCTCTGCTAATACCTTTATAGGCGCGATAATTAACCCCTATCGTTTACCGAGTCATATTACTACTAGTTTACCGATTGCCCTATCACTCGCGGCTCGGATAGACGCCTACACACGTAACTTACTACCACAAACAAAATTCCCTAATCTTTCCCTTTTCTTCTATCTCCGTTCTATTTCAATGTCTACTTAGTCCCAATCTGATCAAAGTTAAGGTCATTTAACCAAAATGATTCTCTTCCCGACCACAGCTAGGGCCAGTTCACCAACCAGGATCATATTCGTAGTTGATCCGAGTTTCGTGATCCTGATCCGCAGAATCAATGCCGACTTGATCCCTGTGCGTTTCACCAACATTTTGAGTCCGTGAAGTTGATCTGGATCACATGATCCCCGAGCATACGTGAAAATGCGCGGTTGGCAACAATTTTGCGATGCATTGTGGGTAATCGCGCGATCAGCTGTAGGAACCGATTTGTTTTGATTTCATTTCTTTTCGTAGTTGTGTGGTGTTCGGTTGCGTGTGACAGTTTTCTTGTTCGATAATGAATTCAACAGAGGTTGAAAAGAATGTGAAGTGAGCGGTAAATTCTTTTCTGGGGGAAAAGAATTTCTTGTAACTATAATGTACAAATACAAAGAAATGTTTAATGATCGTTCCGAGAATTCAAAACAATCGCTTAGTTCGCGAATTACTCGTGATTTCTATACGTATGTCTACCCACAATAAGTATTCAATTTCGAAAACAATCTCCATTCTTACGAAGAAAATTAACCTAACACGAATAAAAAATTCAAAGTACCACTGCACTAAAAAAGTATTCAATAAAATTATCACACTCTAATTGCATTCCATATATCACAAAAATCAGCTAGAATTAGGAAAAATGTCGCTTTCAATAGACTAAAACTAACCAAAGGCTATTTTAGTAATGTCATTTATAATCCACTAATTTCAAGCAAAAATATATTTAAATTTTAATCCCAATACCGAGTATTCTAACCTACAATTGTGATAACTCTACTTTATTCACACATTTAAAAAAACACATTTTCCGAACAAACAATTACGCACAACCTACTAGTTAGCGAATAATTATAAATTGAATATAAGTCCAACTAATGGCATTTATTTAAAAAAAACACGAGAAACTGAAATAGTGGGACGAGAATTTGGTGCGGCCAAGCTGAGAAATAACTCCTGATCCGGTCGTGATCCGCCGGTCGGCGACGGATCAATTTGCGAGTCAAATTGATCCGAGAGAGAGACGTTGATTCGTTTCAAGTGCGTGGTGAAACGTACAACGGGATCAACTGGAGTTGACTCGGATCAACTCAGGATCATCTTCTTGACTCCGGTTGGTGAAACCGGCCCCTAAAGATTCGATCTGATCGCTACCACGTCTAAAGACAGAATGAATCCGGCCATCTTTTCAAAAACTTGAAGGATCCCCCTTTCACTTGTTATAAAATGTTTTTCGCATCAACTGATCACTCGCTTATATATCTTATCTCCAAACTAGTGGTGCTACAGAGTGGCATAGACTTTCCCGTATTAGTTTTCTATTTCCTTGAGTCTTCGCTAGCAATTCGGAATTGCAACATACTCTTTCTTGCCAGCTGCCATCTATCACCGCCAAAAATACATTTTTTTTGTATACCAACATTAAACAATCCTTTTCCATTAACAAAATCGTTCATAATATGGCATATTATTGCACGAATAATTACGTCATTGCTATTTCTGCACGAAATATGAGCCATCACTGACGTAATAGTCACGGTCCCTATTTATTATCAGTTATGGAGTTTAAAGAAGACAGTGGTACCATGTAAATAATTGCAGTGTTCGCAGTAAAATCAAATACGTTATGGAAAACTTACTTTTAAAACCTGATTTATTAATTTATTACTCCTTTAAAAGTATATTTTGTTTTTATTTGGTAATATAACAAGAACAACAAAAACATCTAATTAATTCTTGTGAACATTAATTGTACAATTTGATAAATTGGTCAGTGACACTCCAGAACATGTACTTATATCTAAAATGCTTGTTTTTTTTTTTTTTGCTTTCTGCACTAACAATACCTTGTTAGCTATTTGAATCTTGTTATTCACCGATTCTTCGATGTATGACTCAGGTACACTTGTAGACAGCCATCCTCCATGACGTTTAAGTGTAGTGATATCAGCACCATTATCTGCGAGAAACGTCGCGGACGTTCTCCTAAACGAATGACCAGAGTACTTTTCTGCATTTGGTAATTTTAAAAATTTGCAATATTATTTTTTGGTATTTTCGGAAATGCATTGATACAAATTGAATTGCCGCTACATTTGCCATGATTGTAAAACAAAAAAAAGTTTCTTGTGTTTTACATGTAAGGGTCTTAAGGAAATGTATTTTTTACAGACTTCAACATAATTAAATTCTTCACTGGATACGATAGTAAATATTCCGGGCTAGTCATTTTTGTCACTTTAATGTTCACTATCAAACAGAACCATCCTCTTTCACATCGTTGATGCACAAATTGTACAGATCATCACGTCTACAAGCACCAATATGCCAAAAATAGCAACAACCTGAAATCATACCAGTTCTTAATACAATACACCAGTTAATAAATAAAACTTAACTATTATTGCCACTGTCATTATTAAACCTTCATTAAAAGAAACGTTTCATCATCAGATTTTGTAAGAAATGTATTTACATACTTGTTGGGAAATTATTTGAAAACTCAAAATTTTTGAGTTTTCAAAATACTTTATTTGAAGTTATTTGAAGCACTTACACTCACAAATATAATAATCTTTACAAATTGCTGGTAATGTGCATATTAAAGATGTGAGAGATCTTTCAAAAAATTTACAATTATATAATTTTTGAAAAAACAAAAAATAACTCAAAATAAACTTTACGCTATACTAAAGAGTGTAATTAGCACTATCCGTTACAAAAGTTTCAAGAAAAAATTTGCAGCCATATATGAGAAAATGGCGTTTGAGCATTTCTGAAAATGCGAAATTTGAGCTACTTTTCACAGAAAACGGTTGTGTTTTCGAGAAACTTTACTTGACATTATTTAAAGCACATGTACTCGTAAATATAATAATGTGAAAAAATCGCCGATAATGTAAATATTAACGACGTGAGAGACAAGTAAAAAATTTACATTTTTGTAATTTTTGAAAAAACCAACCGATAGAGCAATATGGCTTTTATGTCATCTGATAGAGTACATTTACCACTATCCCTACCAAAAGTTTAAAGAAAAAATTTGGAGCCGTTTTTGAGAAAATCTTGTTTTTGTAATTTTTTAAAATTGCACATATTGCACGCAATATTGCACGAAAACTACTAAAATTTTGAAAAACATTTACATGACCTTTATGAAAGAACTCAATATGCAGAACAAATTTTATTTGAAGGAAAAATCTCTATCTTCAATTTTGTAGTTGGAGAAAGACGCCGAAAAAAATTCAAACTTTCACAATTTTCGAAAATTCAGAGTTATCCGTGAAAATCGGACCTATGCCATGTTAATAAGTGTATTTTACTCTATTCATACAAGAAATTTAAAGAAAAAATTTGGAGCCGTTTTTGAGAAAATTTTGAAAATCCCCGGGGGCTTCATATAAAGTACCCCCAAATTTTAAGAATCTTTTTCAAAATCTCAAAGCTTCGACTAGAATCAGATCGACCGGGGAATATCCATTTTGGAAGAAATCGTACGTATGGTTTAGGCGCTAGCAGTGTTCACAGACGGACGGACAGACGGACGTTTTCCTTTCAATTGGTTTTTCGGTATCAAGGACCACAAAACAGGGTTTCTGGCTACACCACGTGTTAGGGGATTTTTTTTCTTAATTTAGCAACTGGTTTTATCCACTTTTTCGTTTTCACGGCCCGGCAATTAATTTTTTTCCGCCGAAAATTGGCCATTTTTTCGCGCAGCATTATATAACATTCCCGATACTACGTATATCTCTCTGTATATACGTACGTATACTGAAATAACTAGTGGTGCTACAGAATGGCACAGACTTTCCCGTATTAGTTTTCTATTTCCTTGGGTCTTCGCTAGCTATTCGGAATTGCCACATACTCTTTCTTGCCAGCTACCATCTATCACCGCCAAAAGTACATTTTTTTGTCATTTTCTTAATTTTTCGGTTTCCTATTGGTAGAACGGAAACATTAATTTTAGAATATTAAAGAACACAAAAACCTAGTCCTAAATGGCAATTTTCTTTTAAAAATTATGTGCCGTTTAAGAGAAAATGGCGTTTTAGCGCTACTAAAAATGCGAAATTTGAAGCTCATTTTCACAGAAAATTTTTGAGTTTTCAAAATACTTTATTTGAAGTTATTTGAAGCACTTACACTCACAAATATAATAATCTTTACAAATTGCTGGTAATGTGCATATTAAAGATGTGAGAGATCTTTCAAAAAATTTACATTTATATAATTTTTGAAAAAACAAAAAAAACTCAAAATAAACTTTACGCTATACTAAAGAGTGTAATTAGCACTATCCGTTACAAAAGTTTCAAGAAAAAATTGCAGCCATATATGAGAAAATGGCGTTTGAGCATTTCTGAAAATGCCGAAATTTGAGCTACTTTTCACAGAAAACGGTTGTGTTTTCGAGAAACTTTACTTGACATTATTTAAAGCACATATACTCGTAAATATAATAATGTGAAAAAATCGCCGATAATGTAAATATTAACGACGTGAGAGACAAGTAAAAAATTACATTTTTGTAATTTTTGAAAAAACCAACCGATAGAGCAATATGGCTTTTATGTCATCTGATAGAGTACATTTACCACTATCCCTACCAAAAGTTTAAAGAAAAAATTTGGAGCCGTTTTTGAGAAAATAGCGTTTTTGTAGTTTCTTAAAATGCACATTTGAGCTAGTTTTCACAGAAAACGGTTGTGGTTTTCGATAAACTTATTAAATTAAATTAAAATTAAAATAAAATTAAAAATGACATTAATTAAATTAAAATTAACAAAAATTAATTAAAAATTGACAAAAATTAAATTAAAAATTGACAAAAACTAAATTAAAATGAAAATAAAATTAAAAATGACATTCTTTAAAGCACATGTACTCATAAATATAATATTGGAACAATTCGCCGCTAGTGTAAATATTAATGACGTGAGAGACAAGTCAAAAATTACATTTTTGCATTTTTTGAAAAACAAAAGGATACAGCAATATGACGTTTGTCATCTTTAGGGTAGATGTAGCGCTATTCCCACCAAAAGATTAAAGAAAAAATTTGGAGCCGTTTTGGAGAAAATCTAGTTTTTGTCATTTTTAATATTGCACATATTGCGCGAAACTAATAAAATTTTCAAAACAATTACATGACCTTAAACAAAGAAGTTAATTTGGAGAACACATTTTATTTGAAGGAAAAATCTCTATCTTCAATTTTGTAGTTGAAGAAAGACGCCGAAAAAAATTGAAACTTTCAGAATTTACAAAAATTCAGTGTTATCAGCAAAAATCCCACCTATGCCATGTTACTGAGTGTATTTTATTAAGACGAAAGCACTTCAATTGGTGACCCCGACGTGATGGTCATAGTCTTCAATTGGCGACTTCCAACGTTGAAGACTAACTTCGAAGAATAATTTTCCAAGCAATTCATTATGGACACAGAAGCAACAGACGATTCTTCGTTAAGGTATGTTGCCACTACCTCAACAAATGCGCGCGTTTCGCTTCCTCCGTTTTGGGAAACAATACCAAGTTTATGATTTGCGCAAGCCGAGGTGCAATTTAGTCCGTCAAAAATTAAAAATGATAGGGAGAAATTTCATTATGTAATTACGTGTCTAAACGTAGGAATTGAACAAGAAGTCCAGGATATTATAATGGATCGTCCCCGCACTGTTAAAGCGCGAATTAATTAATCGACTATCTGCTTCTCAGGAAGAAAGAATTCGCTTACTCATATCTGACGAATAACTAGGAGACACAAATCCCTCGCAATTATTATGTCATCTTAGATCTTTAATAGGCGATCTTAATATAAAGGATGATTTCTTGTGTTCAATTTGGCTTCAGCGATTACCAACTACATTGCAAGCTATTCTACAAGCCAAACTAATGTAACTCTAAATCAGTCAGCAGAAATAGCTGATAGAATTATATATGTTTGGACACCAACCCCTTCCGCGCATTCATTGCATTTTGCGGATATGAATGTAAAAGTGACAATAGAGCCCGTTGAACAGAAAGTCACTGACTTGTAATCACAACGAGTAATTTCTGCAGAAAAATTACAAAGCAAAATTGAGGAATTACCTAACCAGTCAATAAATTGACATAATATTATAATAACAGAAGGAAAACAAATAATTCGTTACTAAGAAATAACCTATCTAATGTGCCAATGGTGATCAACAAATGTTTTTATCATTTGACTTACGGAAAGAACGCTCACAAATGCATTGAGCCGTGTACATTTGAAAAAAACTAGTTAAACAATCTTTAACGGCGGCAAATGATTGTTTACCCACTAGCCATCGACTTTTTATTTTTGATAGTACGACCAAAATGTATTTTTTTAATTGCCGCTGGCTCCAATGTTCATGTTTCCCCCAAAAATACGTCTCAAGTAAATTGCTGTCAACAAATTTAAAATTAAAAGCTGCAAACGGATCATCACTCTCAACTTATGGACAAAATCGTTGTCATTACTAATAGGCTTTCGCCGTTCTTTTCCATGGCAATTTATTATTTCTGACGTCGATATTCCTATCTGACTTCTTAGCCTATTATAGATAATTGCGAAATTGTGCTTCCTGTACAGTAATCGATAAACGTGATGGTTCGTTTATTAAATGCACACGCTTACCCACGCATCAAATCAGCGTTAAAGTACTGCACACTAACGATAATAAATACAGCAATTACTAAACGACTTTCCGACGTCATTTAAGCCATCTGGCATGATGCGTGTCACAAAACATAATACAATGAGTTTTTTTTAGAGCAACTCCTGGTCCACCAGTGCATTGTAGACCACGACGATTGGCATCAGATAAACTACGCGAAGCACAATTAGTTTGAAGCCATGCGTCAACGAGATATAGTGCGCAGGTCCGATAGTCCATGGGCTTCACCTCTGCATATGGTCAAAAAGAAAAATAATGAATGGAGACCTTGTGGGGACTATTGTTTACTTAATGCTAGGACAATACCTGATAGATACCCTGTTAGACATATCTACGATTGCAATTCGCAAATTGCAGGCAGTAATATTTTTTCTACTGTAGATTTGGTGAAGTACAGAAATCCCCGTAAATCCAGAAGACATCAAGAAAACTGCAATAACAACACCATTGGATTGTTTGAGTTCCCATATATGGGATTTGGTTTTAAAAATGCAGGACAAACCTTTCAACGATTTATTGGCAGTATTCTTCAATATCTACATTCTTTTTTTTTTGCTTACATCGATGACGTTATTATATACTCCAGCAACTTAGAAGAACACTACGAACATTTAAGAAACATTTTTCAAAGACTACAAGAATATGGTATTTTATTAAATCTGGAAAAATGCGTTTTTGCTCAAACAAGAGTTACCTTTTGGGGTACGATGTCAAATCGCATGGTATCAGACCGTTTTCTTCAAAAGTTGCGGCAATTAACGAACTACCTTTACCTCCAGACACTAAAACTCTCAGATTTTTAGGAATGCTTAACTTCTATACAAGATTTATACCGCAATCTGCAAGCACGCAGATACCATTATTTCAATTTCTTCAATCTTCTAAAAACAATATTAAGATTCAATGGACTTTTACATTGAAAGAATCCTTTCAGAAATGTAAGAACTCATTCACCAATGCAGCTACTTTAGTACATCCCCAATGTAACGTGCCTTTAGTTCTTTTTACAGGCTTCCACGGCCATAGACGCTGTTCTACAGCAGCAAATTAATTCCAAATGGCAACACCTTGGATATTTCTCAAAGAAGTTATCTAATGCTCAAGCACAATGGCCAACATTTTATCGAGAACTACTGGTAATAAACGCTTCTATACAATACTTTCAATATGCATTGGAAGGACAACATTTCACAATTTTTACTGATCATAAACCATTGACGTTTTATTCCAGCAAAAGAAAGATAAGCTTCCTCCTATGCAGGTAAACCAAATTATTTTTATATCTCAATTTACCACCGACACACAGTTCGTCGAAAGCGAAAACAACATTGCAGCTGACTTTCACGTAGTGATATTGGTGTTGAAGCTATTACCTGCTCATCTTTGAATTATCAGCATCTAGCCACATTACAAGAGGACGATGAAGAGTTACGCGCATTATGCTCCTCTACAACAACGTCACTTCAGTTGCAACGAATACGTATTCCAGGTTCGAATATGTTTGTATGGTGTGACATCAGTTTATCACAATCTCGACCATTTATACCAGATTCGTACAGGCGTATTTAACAAGGTACATACCATGGCTCATCCTGGTATACGCAATATTGTAAAATTGGTAACAGAGAGATTTGTATGGCCTTACGTGAAACGGGATTGTATTGCTTGGACCAGAGCATGTCAAATATGCCAGCAAAATAAGATTGTACGACATGTTCATGCCCCACCTACACCCTTTTTAACCGGAAAACATCGTTTTTCCCATGTACATATGGATATTATTGGTCCACTTCCTGTTTCTCACGGCCACAAGTATTGTTTATTGATAGATTTTCTCGCTGGCCAGAATTTGTTGCATTAAAAACCATCTCTGCTGAGAAGATAGCATTCACGTTTATTCAACATTGGATTGCTCGATTTGGAATCCCGCAGATCATTACTACGGATCAAGGTCGACAATTTGGCATACAGCACAAACATACAACTGTGCGGCACCCACAATCCAATGGGCAGGTGGAAAGATTCAATAGAACATTAAAGTCCGCTATTAAATGCGTTATAACTTCAACTTCTTGGTATATGCAACTACCTATAATATTATTGGCACTTCGCTGCATGTTTAAATCCGAATTAAATGCATCATGCGCAGAAATTGTTTACGGACAAAAGTTACGCTTGCTGTATGATTTCTTTAATACTACGAAAACTTTTTCAAATTATTCTAAACTTCATTATACCATTGTATCAATACGTAACGTTTTAAAATATGTTAACCCTCGTCAGAGCAAAGAAAAAGACTCGAAGGGATACTTTGTGTATAAAGATTTATTTACTTGTTCACATGTTTATCTTCGAAAAGAAGTGCCGTCATGCAAATTCTCCCCTCCCTATTCAGGACCATACCCGGTTCTCTCCAAGACGTTAAAAACCATACGTTGATTAAACTTAAACATTAAAGTTGATTCGAAGACTGTTAACGTATCCATTGACAGATGCAAGCCTGCTTATTTTTTGCAAGAACGATGAACTTATTTACTTCGTGGGGGGTTATGTACTGATGATATTTCAGTACAATTGAGTCGTCGTATTTATTTATATTCTTTAACAATGATAAAGGTAGTTATTACCAGGAAAACAGAAAATGTGTTATTAGTTACAGAAATTACCTGTACACAAGGAAGTCGTGCTGTGCTGAGCTGCGCAGGACCAAAGGAGAATAAGCAAGAATCTATGTTCTAAGCATTGCAATAATAAAATAAATACTACAAAGTAGAAGTACTTGAGTTTTATTGAAGTTCAAGATAAGACGAAAGCACTTCAAAGAACGTGAAAAATTCTTAAATTTCCCCAATTCTACGATAAAAATTGAGAATGTTTATTGTTTACTAAAACCTACAGTTTTACCTACAGCCTACAGAGGTGGAAGAAGATCTGAGGACCCTAAGAGTGAAAGATGGAGAAGAAAAGCAGAAGACCGAAGAGATAGGGCTACCGCAATAAAAGAAGCCATAAGTGCCGGAGAGCTGACAGAAGAAGAAGAAAACCTACAGTGTAACGGGGAAAACATATATATATATATATATATATATATATATATATATATATATATATATATATACCGGGTCTTTAGTCTAACTCGCAACCCGTATCTGAGAACACAACCTCTTGTTTTGGTAATTTGGCAACGCGTGAAATACCTTTGGCTTCCCTTTCACTTTTAACGACCCACCCCTCGTCGCATATTTCGGGGTAGGAGAACGGGGCTATTTTAGTTGGAAGAAAGAGCAAGCACTTGTTCTGTCCTTGGGCAGTCATTCGTTCACGTTTCATTCATTATTGTAGGAACTCGCGTTTAGGAAAGAAGAATTGCTTCAAAAATATTGACGAAGGTTCAACGTGTATCTCTGGTGGAAGTTTACTTTGGCACTAAATATTTCTTAAAGATCCCGGAAATGTTTCAAGAAATTTTTTTGGAAACGCCAGTTCCCAACAAATCAACAATTTGTAGATTAATCCAGCGCTTCAGAGACACGGGGGATATGGATAGGAAGCGGAGTCGCAGTGCCTGTTTTAAAGGAGGAGAAATTATTAGAAAATTCAAGATTTATTTTATTAATATTTTTATCAATTTTATTACGATTTTCTAATTTGTTTAATTTCCAGGTACCATAATTAATTATTGTTATAAATTATAAACAGCTTGGCGGCGATGTTTCACGAGATATCTTCGTAATTTCTTTCCGAGCCGGCGTTCATTAAATAATAATTATTGTTACTTTGCTGTTAATAAATCGATAAATCAGTCATAACTTCCCTCCCCATCTTCTATGTTACAGTTTCGTTTCTTAAGCATACTGAAGCACACAGACTCGCCATTCCTAAGCAGACAGATTCGTCTGAAGATACGTTTTGTTTGCTGGCTCATACCTCCACCCACCCTGCGCAGCGCGAAAAGATTCCGGCTTGTGAGCCGCATACCTGCCTGCGGAATCCTTTGAATGGGAAAAACACAGAAAGAGGAAAGTTGCAGATTATGACGCGCAGCTCACTTCCTTCTCTGCTGTCCCAACGAGTCAGCCACGGCAGTATTGAAAGAAGGCAGAGGCAAGCGGTTGCCAAATTGCCGAAATAAGAACAGGCGCTAGCAATCATGGGTTGCAAGATAAACTAAAGACCCTGTATATATATATATATATATATATATATATATATATATATATATATATATATATATTGTAACACCTCTACAACACTTCTCAATCTGCCCCACGTTGGGCTGCCACTGTAACAAATCTATTCCCGTTCAATCTTCCCCATGTTTGGCTGCCACTGTAACCAACTCCTCTCGTTCAATCGTGCCCCAAATTGGGCTCTACTGTAACTAAACTACTCCCGCGTCCAATCTTATTAACCTGGACCCACGTTGTGGTGCCACTGCAACCAACTTTTCCCACTTACAATCTGCCCCAAAATATTGTGTTACAGAAAATTTATATCAAGCGGGTCGTGGCCGGTTCCATACGGAAAACCCATAAACTATAATTCAACTTTGCAGGACAGCCAGGTTCCTAACTACAAAAAGATTTGAAAGATCTTTGATTTTTCTACGGCAAAATTTAATATTCGAGTACTATTATAGGCGTCCATTACTAATTTTACTGATTCTATTGGTTTTGTGCAACCCTTGTACTGGAAACAATAAAAACTGAGTGCACTTCCCGTGTTCGTTGCCGTCTGCTTCAAGTTTTGGAGTAACACCATGCCTCCTGGGCGTCGAGTCTTCACACGCTCCCCGTAGACGCTGATCTGCTCGCGAGCAACTATTCAGTGTCTTCGCGCTTTATCCATTTCAACATTCCTTGCTGTTTTTCACAATCCAAATTTATATCACGAATGTTTTCCACGCAGAAGATTAATATTGTTTCTATCGCACTTTCACTTTGCGAATAATTACTAATATGTCCAGCCAAGATTTAGTTTTTTCTATTCAAAATGTTCTTACGCAACACATGTGTCTCCCATCAAAGCTAACTCCCGAAAACCAATCCAAATTCGTAAACACGAAATATTTTCCACGCAAAAATCAAGATTGTTTTTATCGCACATTCACTTTGCGAATAATTACTAATATGTCCGGCCAAGATTTAAAGTTTTCTATTCAAAATGTTCTCACGCAACACATGCATCTCCCACCAAAGCTGACTCACTAAAACCATATACATTTCTTTTTCATTGTCGTTGCCTCCTATCTTCATTCCTTCAAAACAAATACCGGCCGCCGCCATTATTGTTCAGGTACTGTTACCCCTAATTTTTTCCATTTTCCACTATTTTTAATAAATAACCCTGACACAATGTTCAAAATTCCCCATTTGGTCTCAATGTCTCTGTTTTTTTATTCAAATTGTGCATTTTCGACCCCCATCACGGCGAAAAACGCCGATTTCCATATCATGTATTTAGCACTTCACGTCAACTGTTCTGCATAGTCATCTTCCATACTGAAAATTGTTATAACAGCGCAACCAGTTCAATTTTAATGAAACCAACACTGAAATTCTTCTCAAATTAATATCTATTTAACCATTATTTCTATTTGTGCGCATTTTAATAAACGAAGATATTACTTCCGCGCAACGCGGCTTTCTTCGATTTTTTCTATATCCTGTTCATGCATACCGTTGCCGCATTACTATAGTCCGTTCAAGCTAATTTTCTTTAAACGTATGCTAAAACTCATTGGTATTATTATTATCATTCCCTTAATGATCCTGAATCATTACTATATATATATATATATATATATATATATATATATATATATATATATGTTCAATGAGGTCAATTTAGCTTCAAACGCTCTAAGAAACCCCTTAAAATACGCCTAAAAAATCCTAAACTGGACAACTAAAAATGTCGAAAAATGAGCAAAACTTACCCGAGAGAATACCCAGTGGATATCGCTCACTTCTACAACTGACCCAAAATACATTTCAAAATCACTAGTAAAATGTCATTTGTAAATTAAAAAAACTTATCGATAAGGAGGCTTAGAAATGTTATTGCCCCCCCCTTGTTTTAGGCTGCGTATTTCTATGAAAATTTACATGTTTTGTCTAGGTTTAATTGACGTTGTATAAGAATTTGAATGACACGTATCACTAATGTTTTGCAGAAGTAGTTGCAGTTGACTTTTCTCCTCTTAAGATACACGCACGAGTCACCAATGCTGATCAAAGGGCTGTGATTTATATGCAATAAAAACAGCGAAATATGCACACATATATGTAAATATATTTCGTAATATATGCAATTAAAAAAGGAAAAATATGCTAAATAGTGTAATGTGGAAAATATGTTTACAGCAAAAACGATACAGAAATCATATACATTGTTACATCACATTACGTCAAGGGCTTAATTATAGAGAACACTCATTTCTTCGCAAAATAATGGGATATGAAAATAATGCGCTACATTTCACAAAATAAAAAAATATGAGTTGACACAATAATATGACTTCCTCCTAATTAGAATAAAATCTAGAACACAAAACTCAAATAATTTTAAAACTTCAAAATCTTGATTTAATGCGTTTCACTTGTGAGCCAGTGATATTTGGTTAACGCGGAACGTTAGTAAATTGGAAAAAAATAGGACATATCAAACTCAGGAATTGAACACATGCATCAGTTCCGGCTGATCTCTTTCACTATTCAGCGAACAAAGGACGCGCTCCTAGATTGTGCCATAAATTACGGGCCTGACTCTTAACACTACCCCATGTTTGCGCCGTGTGTGAGCACGCATAGGCGCTCGGCGGATGCACATTTCATTTCAACTGATACTGCCGATGACAGGTCTTAGCGTGCTTCTCGAGCGACTTCGTACGAGTCAGGTGAGCGGCAACGTTTGATCCGTGGCTATGGCAACCCAAACAAAACCTCGGAAGCCCATTGCTTCAGAGCAGGTCATATGATGTACCATAGCACATGGCGAGAGAACAGTCGGTACCGCTTACACGCTGACGGAACTGTAACTGTTGGGCTTCTTTTCGCGGATGAGGGGTGAATATGCAACAAAAATATGCAAATATGGCTCAAATATGAAAAAATATGCAATTATGATGATATATGGAAAATTTGCGAAATACAAATAGCATAAATTGATTCTAAATTCCTCAAAACATGTACAATTTGTTGAAACGGGATGTTTTAGTTAACAGAAAAAGATATGCAAATGCATATAAATCACAGCCCTAACTGATTACACGCATGAGAATAATAAAGCACCACACTCGTGGAACAACATGATTATAGTAGAAATATAGTAGAAAAAATGGTTGAGATAGTAATCTCTTAAAGTTTCTAATGTGGTTTCTTTTCGATAGAAAGACACATGCAATTTGAATACATAGCATACAAGCCAAATTGTGGCTATTGTTATGTTAGTAATTTATAATGGGTGAAGCAATAAATAGTAGTAATAGTAATGCATTTTATACACACATGCTTTTGACCGTATTCGTTAATTAGTAAAGTTCATTATATTTCAAAATATTAAACACTGAAAGATAATTTAAAAAGGTATAATTTCATAGCACTTTTTGCCACACTTCATGAATTTGTTTACGAATTTCACATACATAAGCACAATGTAGAATTAATAGCACAATTAAGGCAGTTAGCTTTGTCAAACCTTCCTCTAAAAAGAGAGATTAATCCAAATGTAGTTCTAGAAGTAGCGATCAGAAGACAGCCCCAAACAGGCCCGGGATATGTGAGAGACCAGCCTATTTGCTGGTTACAGAGTATGTTATGTCACATACCTCAGATTGATATTGTGAAGATCATCTTCTCTGATAGTAATCACCTTATTGGATCATTATGTAGCCACTATCATTAAACAAGAATTTCTGTATTACTCGTGTTACGTTGCACAAACAATAATAATAATAATGCAGTTTTTACAACAATAAATTTAATAATAATAATATTCATCAGCAATTTACATAATTAATTTATATTTACATGGAAGTAATTGAAATAATTGTGTAATTATTGACAGGCATGATTAATTCAATAATTAATGCAAACATCTTAAGAATATCAAATCTAATTAACAAATTTTGCTATTGGTATTTATTGAACGATAACTGAAAGATTTCAATTCAATGAAATGTAATACTAGTAAATATTTTCTAAATACTGAAAATAAGTACTGTTTGGTGTATTACATTTATACTTATTGTACATTGGGAATAGATGTTACACACACTTTCATACCACTTTTAAAACTGTTTATTATTCGTAAATGTCATTGCTCTTTGCTGACCTTTGCTGCTTATCTTCAAAAATTCTATTATCATAAATATTGATTTAATAACCCTTAAATAAAACAGAATCTTACAAAAGAATTTAAAACTCTATTGTTTATTAAACATTAGGTATGGGGATTACAACGATATGAAAATAATTTTGGCACCAATCGTGAATTAAAGTTATTTATTACAAGAAACATAAGCCTCTTTCAGATATTGTATATCAGTTGATACCTAGTATTGCTAAATTTCGAAATTGACATTAATGGGCATTATGAATCTGGTTGATACTAAGGCTTGCGAGGATAACCTCCCTTTTTGCCTTTGACCTCTTGTTCATGTATGAAGTCCATCTTCCTCCTCCGCAAGTCGGATTTTAACCTATCTATCAACCGTCGCGAATCAATCTCTTCCCCGCGCCTCTTGCCCGCTCGCGCGTAAAACATAGCCAAAGCATTGTCTAAATTATTTTGCTTGTTTTTAAATCTTCTTTGGGGTTTTTATTATCCATAGAAACTAAAGAGCTATATCCTATCTTCTCAACCACGTCTTTTGCCGGTCTCACTTCTGGTTGAAATTGAGGTTCTTCGAAAAAATGTGGATGTTCTTGCTTGGGTGGGATTCCGGCATTAGTACACCCGAGCCGTAATCGTTGGCGAAGTCCATCTCTGTCTTTACTTTGGGAACATGCATGGATATTCTGTTTTCTCGATTGGGTGCTGTTTTATTCTTGAAAAATATTGCGAACAAGCGAGGGAAGTCGAGAACTAATGACCCGAAAGGGAAAGTGATGTCGAAGGTAACAACGCGTTCTAGACGAATCTCAGGGTAAAGAGAACCATCCTCCTGCAAGACAGAAGTATCGACCGTGTTCTGCTGTTTGTCAATTGGAGAATTTCTGTGCCTCGGGGGCGACGGGAATTTTGGGAGAATTTTGAGCGAGGGAGCCGGGCTCTCCAACGGCACTAGGGATGAAGTCGTAGTCAGGATTGACGTTGGCATCGGGGATACTGGGAGCATCTGGAATCGAGAGTACATCCTCGTCTTTGGGAGAGCTGGGGGCGTCGGATATGTCAAGGATATTAGGACTATTCGAAGTGGGGAGGGTGTCCAGGATTTCAGACTTTTTTTTGTGTCGTATATTTGATCATAGTGGGAGGCGTCAGGGATCTCAGGAAAGACGTAGGCTTCAGGATCGGGTTTGCCTACATTGTAGGAGCATTTGAGGCTCGGGGTGACCGACAAGGTCGAGAGACTCAGAGATACCGGGAGAGACCATGTAAGAAACATTTAAATAATTTGGCATTTCAGGGGGATGCTTTCGTTACGAATGTTTTGGGTGTTATGGGCCTGAGACGCAAAGTGAGGAACATAAATGAAAGGTATGTTGGAACCGTTAGGAAAGTTGTATATCTCGGAAAGTTGATGATAGGCGGAAATGTCGCCAGCATCAGGAACATTCTTGGTTTCGGGAAACACATTTTTAGCAGGGAGAGTAGTGGAGTTTAGTAGGGCGAGTAGTTCGGACTTGGATGGAGCTAGGACAATCGGCTGAGAATTGGACGCGCTGGGAGTATATGTACCTTGAGTGGCTTTGAGATTATGGTACGCAGCAGCATGTGGGGAGGGACGCAACAAATGTGGAGCATTGGCATTTGAAGGCACAGTGGCACCAGGAAAATTCTCGGTGATTGAGTGTTGAGTGTTTTCAGTTAAATGGCGGTGTTCATGAGGATGGCAATGAGAATGGTCATGAGAATAGTCATGAGATTGGTCATGAGAATTGCCATGAGAATGGTCCTGGGAATAGCCTATAGAAACCGGTATGAAGGGGGAAGCCAAACTGGCTGCAGCACCTTCTAAAGCACTGGCGACGGCAGGCAAAAAAGTTCTAGTTTGTCCAGTAGGGCCAGTACTGGAGGCAACGAGCTTGGGTCGAGCTTGCGACGCGCTGGGAGTATATGTACCTTGGGTGGCTTTGGGGTTTTGTGTAAGCAGCAGCAAAATCGGAGGGATGGAACCAATGTGGAGCACTGGCAGTTGAAGGCACGGTGGCACCAGGAACATTCTCGGTGTTGAGTGTTGAGTGTTTCCAGTTAAATCGCGGTGGTCATGAGAATGGCCATAAGAATGGTCATGAGAATTGCCATGAGAATGATCCTGGGAATAGCCTATAGAAACAGGTATGAAGGGGGAAGCTAAACTGGCTGCAGCACCTTCTAAAGCACTGGCGACGGCAGGCAAAAAAGTTCTAGTTTGTCCAGTAGGGCCAGTACTGGAGGCAACGAGCTTGGGTCGAGCTTGGGACGCGCTGGGAGTATATGCACCTTGGGTGGCTTTGGGGTTTTTGTAAGCAGCAGCAAAATAGGAGGGACGCAACCGATGTGAGCACTGGCAGTTGAAGGCACAGTGGCACCAGGAACATTCTCGGTGTTTGAGTGTTGAGTGTTTCCAGTTAAATCGCGGTGGTCATGAGAATGGCCATAAGAATGGTCATGAGAATTGCCATGAGAATGATCCTGGGAATAGCCTATAGAAACAGGTATGAAGGGGGAAGCTAAACTGGCTGCAGCACCTTCTAAAGCACTGGCGACGGCAGGCCAAAAAAGTTCTAGTTTGTCCAGTAGGGCCAGTACTGGAGGCAACGAACTTGGGTAGAGCTTGGACAACCGGCTGAAAATTGGAGGCGCTGGGTGTATTTAGACCTTGGGTGTGTTGGGGAATATTGGAAGGGACAGACAAATATTGACCGTGAGCACCTTGAACGACAATGGAGGGCTTAAACGAAGGTGGAGCATGAGCAGCGTTAGGGATATTGGAGGGCTTGAACAAAGGTGAGGCTTGTGCAGCGTTAGGGATATTGGAGGGACGGAACAAATCTAGGGCAGCTGAAGACATTGAGGAAATGAACCGTGAAATGGACCTGAAGGCTTCGCATGGGAAAATTTCTCTGGGAGATTGCTGGGTTCAACATTTGTCAACACCGGACTGAGATCACCACTATTGTCTCCGCTTCCGTTATCGCATTTCTGACTACCGTTGTCGATTCCCGCGCAGTCCGCGTCATTGCTGATGATTCCCGGGTCGCGGCCGTATATCATCGGCAATGTTGACTTCCACGGTTCTTGGGCAACCGGGTCACGGAGTGGTTCCGAAGCTGTTGCTGGAGCGATATCAGTGTCCCTCGACTTCACCAGAGTTGTATCATGCGATGAGTGAGAGGTGAAGTGATCTTCCATCATTCTGTTCGAGTCCAATGTTTGTGTTGCGCTGAAACTTTATCATATTATTAAGAAAATATATACTTATTGACAATTGTTAAAAAAAACTAATTATTTTTGAATGTGAAAGATATTTAGCGTAATTTTTTGAAAATCGATAACTGACATTTAGTAGTGGCAATTTAACATCATGGCAACATCAGGAAATGTGATGTAAATGAGAAATGAAACCTAAATGAAAATCAATTACAAATATTATTTTACTTCAGAGACGAAAAAATAATAATTTTCATGGACGCGGTAAACTTATAAATAACATTATAACGTGAAAGTAGACAATACATATAATATGAAATAGGAAGAACAGGGTCGAGTGCGTTCCCCATTTACGATTTTCACTGCACCATTACAAGATTGCAATTGTGATTCAAATGTAAAATTTAAAATAACGTGAAATTCAGGAAAGAATATCTCTGACAAATATCATTTCTTCGCAATTCTAAAATCTGTTTACACGAGTAACGATTGTGTTGCGCATATAGACATATACGAAAGACATGACTCTCTTGAGTTGAGTTCTCACTCAGACACTATTTCGTGCCACACTGAATAATTAGACACAATAAAATGGCGAGAAGAGACACAATCTAGGCTTTAAAATAAAAAATTCCTTGACAATACATATCCTCTATAGCCCTACTCCGATCTCTGAAGGACATACAGTGCACCAGGAAACACTTTCCGCACCGAGCCGAGGGAGGGTTTTCTATCAACAATTGCATGCATGTTGGTAGCAACCAGATCACTTGGAAACAAGTGAAGTTGACAACACTCCCTGCATCTCATGATTGTAGTGAGTACGCAATTTACGTTTCCCTTTTGTTATAAGCTGCTGCTCGTGCTACCAACCTTATTTCTGTTGCTAGCACACTCACCAGCAAGGTGTCACTGCGGAGAGACTTTCCTGGCGCACTGCACTACCTTGCATTATTGTATAATTACCTGCTGAAGCTAAAAACAAACCAAGAACTACGGCACACCACATCTTCAAGCCGAAAGAGACGGCTTCCGTTTTCGAAGCAAACTAAAGCGCATTGAGGTGAGGTGGCTGCCTTTATGTATGATATCGTTTCTGCCTTCGCCCTCACATCGCGTTTGCCTGCGACCTTACCATTACATCGGTTTTATCTCGAGACGCTATCGCCTAACTGGCCCGGTCGTGCAGGTGGCATACTACTAAAATCCCCGGGAGTCTCTCAACTAATCTTTATTTACTCGTCAAGGCAACGGAACCTATACTGGCCGATACACTAGTTTACAACTCTGTGACGGGCATAATTTTTATTTGTGATACAAACTCGAGAGTGTCGTTGTTTATGGAGTACGTTGAGCAGAAGGGTTTATTTATTTATTTGTCAAAAAACAGTAAAAACTGTATATGACGTGTGGGGAAAGAAATTTATCTGCGCACATTTTCTTGAGGGCCAGAATAATAAAAAAATAAAAAAAAAAAGCAAAAATGAATTTAGAAAATAATTATTTTAGAAAAATAAAGATATTTGAAAAATGTTTGTTCCCGAGTTATAGAAAATCAATTTCAACTGTAAATGAACTACAAGCAAAAGGAGTGCTCAACAAAACGTGCGCACAGTGAAGCTACATTTACGTCCAGAAGCAAAACAAGGGGCCATCTCAGCATTTGCTCAATGGATCAGGGAAACTGGACAAAAACCTGATCGAGATGGGGGTCATTGACCCGGAAGCTGAAGTACATTACTTGTTACAGGCGTATTAAATATTTTTTAAATGTATACAATGCAAACATAAACTAATTCATTATATATCTTTGTTTTGTTACATTAAACATTATTTTTCTTTTTCACGATCAGTATAGTCTCTAATTGTATAGAAACAGTTTTGCAGCAGAAAAGATTTTACTTTTAACTTAAATTTGTGTACCGACTTTAATTGTTTTATGTCATCTGGCAATGCGTTGTAAAGTAACGTACATGTATTGTATGTTGATTTCTTGTACTGAGCTGTTGATACTGACACTTGATGCACGTGATTTCTACGGCGTGTGTTGTAATTATAAATATCAATATTGCATGAAAATATGTTCCCTCCGTTAAGTAGGTCATTTTTGACAAATATTACAGATTCGTAAATAAATAGACAAGGCAATGGTAGGATTCCCAGCTCAATGAAAAGAGGCTTGCAGGAATCACGTGGAAGGCATTTTTTCATTATTCGAATAATTTTCTTTTGCAATCTGAAGGTCTGAATACTACAGGATGAGCTTCCCCAGAATATTATGCCATATCTCAGGCGGGAATGCACATTTGCAAAATAAACGCAACGAGCTGCGGTACGGATAATTTCACAATGTTTCACGTCAGAAGTGCACGTTGACTCCCGTGGGGATTACATCTCTTTGCAGGAAGCATGAGACGAAATTGATCACTTAATCAAAGAAAATATCTGAAGAGTCCATCAAAAATACAGCGTAGACTGATGAATAATTAACGTTCGAAACGAATTCTCCAACTTTATTCCTTCTTATTTTCAGTAAAAAGAGGTTAATCACGAGCCAGAACATATCTAAGGACCTGGTTGTTAGCTACAGCAGTAAGATATAATAGAAGGGTTTCTAGAAGCAATTTTAGTTTCTAATACACATCATTTAGACTCTAAGTATACTTTACATTATGTATTGGTAAAATCAAATATGAATCACCCTCTATATTCCTGTTATAAAAGCTGATATAGTTTTATTATTGATTAATGTCTTCAGAGAAAATTCAAATACTTAGTCTAACTGCACAAAGGGATATAATTCCAATATCAACTGTCGTACATCACTATCCAATGCCATAAAATTATTAGGTGTAATAAGCGCATTTATATGCAATTCATAACTGATAAATCATGTACGGAAATAATCATACAAAATACAAGTGACGTACATTACCCATTTGAGCGAATAAAAGTTATTAGATTTTAAGCAACAAAGGACAGATAGTAATAAAGAACCATTTTAAATTCTCGGAAATCCTTTCCTGTGAAGTTTTATAAGGAGTTTCAAAAGTTTTAAAAATCATGCAAACAAAAAGGAAAGCAGGTATTACCTGTGTATATCTGGTGGAAGCTTTTCGTATATTATTAATAATTTTAATTAAGCTAATTAAATGAAACCGGTAACTTTTCGACAGAAAACCTTATTGCCGAGACCTGGTAACAAAAAGGTGAACTTGGTGGTAACAAAAAGGTGAAATCTTGTTCCTGTACAGAGTACAAGTCTCTCTCTAACATGTTGTGTAGTCAGAATGCAGGTTTTATGGGTCCTTTAACCGAAAAATCAATTAACGGCAAACCGTCTGTCGGTCCTTCGGTGAACAGCATCAGCGGCTAAACCGAAAGCTGGATAGAGTAAAGAACGGTAGTAGAGTACGGTGATGATCTCATTTTTGTTGAAATACCTGTTTTTGACATCTACCACGGTAGAGATAAGGTTCTGTAATTCTGCGCGAAAAAACGGTCAAATTTCGGCAGAAAACACTTAATGCAGGACCCTCGTAAGGAAAAAGTGTATAAATCCAGTTGTCAAATTTAGAAAAAAAATCGTCTTAACATGTGGGGTAGCCAGTATCCATGTTTTGTGGGTCCTTGGTACCGAAAAGTCGACTGACCGCAAAACGTGTATCTGAACAACGCTAGCGGCTAAACCGTTCAGCCGATTTTCTCCAAAAAAGATATTCCCCAATCGATCTGCCTGACTACGAGGCACCTTGAAATTGAAATCGATATTATACTGTGGGGGAAACTTTACATGAAACCCCTGAGATATTTTCTAACTTTTCAACAAAAATGACTTAATCGTTTTTTATTAAATTTTGTTCTTAGATAATGTAAAGGACGTTTAAGACAATGGTGCAGATCTCATTTTTGTTGAAAACCCTGATTTTTCCATAATTGATAAAATTTAAAAAACATTCCGCGTCTTCCTACAATTACAATTAGGAAGACTATTTTTACTTTCCCGTATACGTACGTATACACGGAGTGATATACGTAGTATAGGGAAAGTTATGTAATGCTGCGCGAAAAAATGGCCAATTTTCGGCGGAAAAAAATTAATTGCCGGGCCGTGAAAACGAAAAAGTGGATAAAACCAGTTGCTAAATTAAGAAAAAAAATCCCCTAACACGTGGTGTAGCCAGAAACCCTGTTTTGTAGGTCCTTGATACCGAAAAACCAATTGAAAGGAAAACGTCCGTCTGTCCGTCCGTCTGTGAACACTGCTAGCGCCTAAACCATACGTACGATTTCTTCCAAAATGGATATTCCCCGGTCGATCTGATTCTAGTCGAAGCTTTGAGATTTTGAAAAAGATTCTTCAAAATTTGGGGGTACTTTATATGAAGCCCCCCGGGATTTTCAAAATTTTCTCAAAAACGGCTCCAAATTTTTTCTTTAAATTTCTTGTATGAATAGAGTAAAATACACTTATTAACATGGCATAGGTCCGATTTTCACGGATAACTCTGAATTTTCGAAAATTGTGAAAGTTTGAATTTTTTTCGGCGTCTTTCTCCAACTACAAAATTGAAGATAGAGATTTTTTCTTCAAATAAAATTTGTTCTGCATATTGAGTTCTTTCATAAAGGTCATGTAAATGTTTTTCAAAATTTTAGTAGTTTTCGTGCAATATTGCGTGCAATATGTGCAATTTTAAAAAATTACAAAAACAAGATTTTCTCAAAAACGGCTTTTTTTCTTTAAACTTTTGGTAGGGATAGTGGTAAATGTACTCTATCAGATGACATAAAAGCCATATTGCTCTATCGGTTGTTTTTTCAAAAATTACAAAAATGTAAATTTTTTACTTGTCTCTCACGTCGTTAATATTTACATTAGCGGCGATTTTTTCACATTATTATATTTACGAGTACATATGCTTTAAATAATGTCAAGTAAAGTTTCTCGAAAACACAACCGTTTTCTGTGAAAAGTAGCTCAAATTTCGGCATTTTCAGAAATGCTCAAACGCCATTTTCTCATATATGGCTGCAATTTTCTTCAAACTTTTGTAACGGATAGTGCTAATTACACTCTTTAGTATAGCGTAAAGTTTATTTTGAGTTATTTTTTGTTTTTTCAAAAATTACATAAATGTAATTTTTTTGAAAGATCTCTCACATCTTTAATATGCACATTACCAGCAATTTGTAAAGATTATTATATTTGTGAGTGTAAGTGCTTCAAATAACTTCAAATAAAGTATTTTGAAAACTCAAAAATTTTCTGTGAAAATGAGCTTCAAATTTCGCATTTTTAGTAGCGCTAAAACGCCATTTTCTCTTAAACGGCACATAATTTTTAAAAGAAAATTGCCATACGGGAAAGTTTGTGTGTTCTTTAATATTAATAGTTTCTTCTACCAATAGGAAACCGAAAAATTAAGAAAATGACAAAAAATGTACTTTTGGCGGTGATAGATGGTAGCTGGCAAGAAAGAGTATGTGGCAATTCCGAATAGCTGGCAAGAAACAGTAGAAAACTAATACAAAGTCTGTGCCATTCTGTAGAACGTAAAATTAATGGTGAAGCTCGGAAGTTGGATGCTACGTAAGTTTGAATTTTGGTTGTTTTTATATTTCTGATTTTATTTTTCAGAATAATTTATGTCCAAACTTTTATTTTTCAACAGTCATTTTCATTTGAATAAAATGTTCACATCACAATAAAATAAAATAAAATATTCACATCACATTTATAATACAAAAATGTTTTATTGTTAAATTCTTTCTAAAACATTTTCACAAATTGTATATATTATGATGTTTAGGGTCGTAGTTTTTGACCCATCTTCTGGGGTCATATACTTTGTGATGTATAATTTCGTTTCTTCACGTCCAATATAAATCTCAATGTACTGATGAATTTTCTTTCAACGATCCGACAAACATTAATTGAAATTATCCCAATTAGGCTTCCTCTTTTAATACGATGTAAATGTAATATGAAAAACAAATTGAAACTAGTGGTGCTACACCAGCACATATTTTCTCGCAGTAGTTCTAAATTTGCAATTTTCGAAAATTCAGACAGTTCAACGAAAAAGAGACCCGCGTCATTCTTTTAAGTTTCTCTTCTTCTCTCCAAGAAAAAATTTAAAGAAAAAATTCGTGCTATTTGAAAAAATATTTTTTTTAGAAATTGCATAAATTTCACGTTCACGCCACTGCTAGTGGTGCTACTACTAGTAGAAAACTAAGAAGAGTAGGAATGTAAATGAGAGGGCAATGCCACAGAAAATGGATTTCGAGAGTTCAACGGAAATACACTTGTTGTTGTTGTTGTTGTTGTTTTTTCTTTTTTCAAACCGTCCACCGGTCCTTATCTCTATCTGTCGTATGTGAACTACACTAGCCCCTAAAATATACGTAGGATTTTTTTCAATTTGAATAAGCTCCTGTCG
>JAHLJT010002538.1:0-18026 GCA_031308135.1 Acheta domesticus
TTATTCATCACATACTGACCAAGCTTGAATTGTTTTGCGCGAATGACATCTATATCAAAGTCAATATTGCAAAATTTTCACCCCAGCTCAAGCATTTTAAACGTCCAATTATCTACTTTTTAGTTACTAAACTATAAACGTCCAATTCACAAATGTGAGATGACAGGGATGGTATCAGATACTGCAAGGTTTTGTGCGGACAATGCATAATATCTTTTCGAACCCCAGCTAATAATTCGTCTCATACTTGCCGAAAGCACAATTACGACAGCTACTGGTTGAATGTCTTTGGAATTAATGTTGTTAGCTGTAAAATTTCTAATTCATTTTTAGATATGTTTAAATGTATTTCAATGTTTTTAATAAGTAAAATTCCAAAATTAATACTCTATTTTTTCCTTTCACATCGCCTGTTTGAGAATCGCTGAGAAGTATTCAAAATCACTGAATGACATGATGTGTTCTTTAGGAGCGCACGAAATATTGTTTTTATTACCGTCTAAACTCAAGAACCATGATTCATACAGAAAGTGGTTGGTCTCATATCAAATTTGGACTTCCCTTGTAATTTCATCCGCTGGGTGTCTGTGCTTCTCTGCAATAATAAAAAAAATTTCTCGCACAGTGAACATTTAAGGACGTCAAAGTGTAGAAGTAAGCACTTGACTATCATTTATAATTAATTTCGTGGAAATTAAACCATCAAAGTAAATTACAAAATAACCAACCACATTCATAAGAGTTCTGGGAATAACTGGTAAAAAATTTCTGGTAAATTTCAAGGACAGGGTTCGGCTCCTATTGACGCGCACGATTCGGTTCCGAACGAGTCACTCGCTGCGCCGCCACAGTATGCCCGGCCACACGGCCACGTGGCCAACGCACTTTCGTGTGGAATCGTGACGCTTCGTACCGTGTCCAAGTTGAGGACGAGGCTCGGGCCTTCGGCCCTCGCGTTAACATAAAACATCCTTGAGTCTGTCCAACGCATAATTACCAACGCATTTTATGCATTTAACATTATGCATGCAACACATTTTATGCATTTAACCATTGTAATTCTCCATTACCATTCGCCCCACACCGCACAATGCACAATGCAAGCACAGGCATCTTCCGCTCCCTGAGTGATCCGTTCTCGTGGTCCGCGCGAGTGAACCAATGCAAGGACAGGCATCTTCCCGCTCCCTGAGTGATCCGTTCTCGTGGTCCGCGCGAGTGAACCATGCGCAAGTGACCGTGCGCCGTTTGTTTTAGTGAGCCGAACCCTGTCCTTAAAATCAGCCAAAATTTCAATTGCCTAAGATCAACACAATTGAAGCTATCGTTGAAATGAACATGTTAAGTATTTGCGCGTGAAACAGATGGACGAGCGGAATAACCCCGAGCCTCCTGATTCGCAACAGAGCTTGCGGTAGAAAGAGAGAGTCTTATGTAAAATTGTATTGGATAGAAAGAGGAGGGCAAATACTCCATAAGGCTATGTACTGCAATCAAATGTTTGGATGCGCAATAGTGACAAAGGACTGGTCCTACCTATACTGCAATTTTCCTCATTCTGTCTCTGACACTCTCAGCTGTTTCGCTTCCATCCAATCGGGAGTTGAAATGTCGCTCCAGGACCGTCACTATGGTTACGTTCAAGCTCACGATTGGATGAAACCGTCAACAGCTGATTTGTTTCAGAGCAGAATCAGGGAAAATCGCAGAATAGTGACAAAGGACTTTAATTCTGTTTTTCTTCCTTGGCGCACGGGGTGTATCAATAAACGGAATATCTCATGGTATTCGTGTCGTTCTCGGTTGGGCCGCTAGAGTCGCATGATCGCGACAGTATCGAGAAGTGCTGGCGAACATGCGACTTTTGGCGGCACAACGGAGAACGACGCGAAATACCGTGAATATTCCATTTTATTGACACCCCGTGCGCCCGGAAAGAAAAACCCAAGTATACTGTGCAGTACCATAAACTAAAGAGGTACATCTTTACTCTATGGCAGTACATACAGTTTCCGCCCATTCCCATTTCCTGCGCTTTAAGAGCCCGCATCTTTTATCATAGCCCGCATTATATATACTGCGATTTCTCTAACTTTGCCCCTCAAGGCCCGTCTTCGCGATGGAATATCACACGGCATTTCGCGTCTTTCTCGGTCTTGCCGGTAGACTTCGCATGATCACAAGCACTGGTTCACGAAGTGCACTGGTTACACAGATATATAGAACTAGATTGGCAGTGCTGCCCCTACAGTGAAGCCAAGCGGGAGAAGTTAAGATGGCGTCACTCGCAACTCTGACTCATTTACAGGGGTAGCAATGCTAATATATTCTTAAAGAACTTAATGTATATCTTTTACTTGATCTTAATTTGTTAGCCAACCGCAATGCTTTTATTCTGCATAATGAAAATGCTAAATAATAATTTATTACTGTAAATTACCTCTTTATCAGCTAGGAAATGATCTAGTATAAAAACGTAACAACTACCTTTAGTATTAATTATTTTTCATTCTCCGCACTGAGATGATAAAGTAAAATTTTAAATGCCACTTTTTTGTCAAACTTGCTCCTCCTAAGTAATTCGCCTTACTGGCGATGCTTAGAAATTGTAAATTGTTAGAAAGAGATCGTCATCTAATTTTGATCATAAAGTATTTAATGCTGAGCTAATTAAGTCAGCTCCAATGAAGTCGTCTCTATAGCGCCCAATAAAGTCGCGATTTTTCAGGTATTATATAGAAAGTAACTGAGAATTATAGAGGTGCAAAGCTTACGAATGCAGAGAAATATTTCGAATGTCATTCGCGAAAGGACTATTAAAATATTTAAAATTAAACTCATGTATCAGACAGTGGTTCACTTTGTTAAGATTATTAATCGTTATTCTAAAACAAGTATGGCATACAACCACATATACTTTGCGGTATGTACAACGCCTCAGATCGGGTGATAGTAAGATGGCGTCACGCGCAGTTCCTGGCTTCAGTGCTACCTAGCGTCCGGCATAGGCATTGCCTTCTATTTACTATATATCTGTGACTTGGTTGATTCGGTCGTGATCATGCTAAATTTTGCGGAAAGGACTGAGAAAGTACGAAATACCGTGACCAAAGACATTGGAGATAAACTAGACTCACTGAGAGCGCTGCTGTCGCGGAATAATTTGAAGGGGTTGTCCGTCGCCATTGTAGTGGAAGAAACGTGCTTAGAACGTAGGTAGAGAGTATCATTTGGAGTTGCGTTGTGACTGATAGACGAGTCAGTAGTTTGTCTTAGCTGTTTTCTGCAGTAGAAATATATTATTTTCAGTGTATGAAAATATCCGTGAAATAAGATGGTTAAGAAAAATATTGCACTATGGAAAAGTTCGATATAAGCAAGTGATGAACAATGGGAAGCCAACGGAAGGCAATGTGAGTTTTAAGTGTGAAAATGCAGGTACTCGAAAAGTGCCCGGAAAACTATTTGTGTCTTTCAGGAATAGTAATGCCAGCAGTGACTTGCTTGCTAGTGAACAATATGTGAAAATTAGGTTGTACCATGTAGCAACTTCATATAGTGTGACACTCCACAAAGAAAATGATGAGGCAACCCCTTAACAAAGGTGTATTGTTCTTAAATCAATAATTGATTACGAAGGATTCATTAAAGTAATGACAAATAAAGTTGTATTCATGTACAATTGTTTTTTGTTTCACCCTCCAATCAGAAGTTTTAAAATTAATTTTAAAAGATTACTAACTATGAATAACAATAATTGAGCATTCATTCTCAGGTGTTGCTGTTTAATATTTACTCTATTATAACTCTTAGATCATTAATTTAAAGTAGAGCTCCCCCCCCAACTAACATCCCCCACCAATAACTCAGCTCAGTCATGCCTGTAAGTGTAGTGTATTATTTTCAGCATTGAACCAATCATATGTAATAAATACATTTCAGTTTTAAAAAGATGTCTATGATATAATTTAAATAATGAAACAAAAAAGGAATAATAATTCCTATTCATGTTGCGACTTCTTTTTGTTGAGTAAAAACTTATAACCTTTCTTGTTATTCTGAGGAGTTAAATGGGGTACACCCAGATTGGACAGGTTGGAATCACACAGCTATCTAATCAAACTATAATATATTTATGTAGTTGTGAAGCTTCTTCAAAACAGAAAATATTAATAAGATATTATAGAAAAAATAATTTGGTAGATTTTCACCTTTGCTTGTGAAATGGAATACAGAAATATTAAATACGTTTATGTAGAAAAATGTACAGGAAATCCTGATTAATGTTTGTTTCTGTCACCACCATGACCAGGAAGGTAAGGAACAAGTTATAGTCTGTTCTAGATTTCATTCCGTTGACTTTATTGCGCAAGGAAAAAAAAAAAAAAAGAATTTGGACCGTTAGTAGGCCTTTACAGTTAGTAGGCCTTTAATTTTATATCTCTTGTCCCCAATTATTTATGTTTTTTTTATTTTAGGCAGCAATATGTAGTATTATTTTATTAGCAATATATATAAATATGTAGTTAATAATACACCTCAAATATGACTGTCTGAACGAAACTGGACAAAGAATTAATGAAAATATTCATATCTATACATATTTTATGGAATAATGACATAAAGAACATGTATGAAAACAATGGCCGCAGTGTCGTCATTTGTTGTGATGTTTGATTGTATATTATATTCAGTTTTCTCAAAACACGACTGAAAGAAGTGGAAACACAGCCTTAACTTTGAAACGCCGCGCGCAATTCATCCACTACAATGGCGGCCACAGCTCCTTCAATTTATCCGGTGTTCTGAACTCTCCGCCCACGGCATTGGGGGGCTTGACCGTGACATATTCCATCGCGAAGATGGGATTTGAGTGGCCTTGAAGGCAAAGTTAGAAAAAAACGCTAGATACTCTTTGGCTCGCGTACGTTATAAAATTTTGAGCGCCCATGCATAGGAAGAATATACTGCGATTTTTGTAGGAAAGAGCACTCAAGGCCACTCAAATCCCATCTTCGCGATGGAATATGTCACGGCATTTCGTGTCATTCACAGTCGTTCCGCTAGATTTCGCACGATCGCGACCGTATGAAGCAGTGCTTGCGATCATGCGACTTCTACCGGCAAGACCGAGAAAAGACGCCAAATGCCGTGACATATTCCATCGCGAAGAGGGATTTGAGTGGCCTTGAGAGCTCTTTCTACAAAAATCGCAGTATAGACAAAAAGGCTTTCGTGCTCTGTGGACTGGTGGTTCGAGCTGAACCAGCTGAACGGATAACGAGCGTTTGCGGTAAATTTTCTTTGTAACTGATTTTTTTATGCATTTATTGTGCTCTGAAATATAGATTTCACTGTCGTTTTAAAGGTAAGAATGTATGTTTTAAACAACCCTTTTACTTTTTTGTTATATTTAAAAATCTTGGTGGCCCGTAGTATATGAAATTCATGCAATTAAAAGTTGGTTCCAGTTCGAATTTGTTGGTTTACTATAAGACTGTGCAGGAATTGGTTCTTAAATCAAAGAATAGTGTACGACAATCGTTACTAATTGGGGTTATTGATTCTGAAGCTACCGGAATTAGTGTCTGAAGGAAATGTAGTAACATCCAATAGCAACAAAATGTTTTTAATAATCTGTTGTTGTTTGTTTTTGCCGTTTCCATTTTGAAGGATTAGTATATCTTTCTCACATTGATCTTTTTTTTGTTATAAATAATTATGGAATATTTTGGGTCCAAATTCTTTTATTTAGGTACTTAATTTAGGCATTATAAAAGCAAAAAATAAGCTAAATCATTTCTTTTATAGATGTTATTATAAATTATATCACTTGAAACAAACTAGCATTCTTTTTATTTTACTTCAACACTTCATTAAAACATCAAAACAAAACATAAAAAAGGATGCAGATGTAAATGCTAAAGCACATGATTTCTGTACTCTGAAACATTTTAAGTTAAAAAATCATCTTCCTATTTAACACTTATGTTTAATGTTGCACTGTATAATTATAACTTTCTTCTTTGCTAGGTGTTGCTGGGAAAATCCGGGACTTTTTATTAAAGATTGTATTTTCAAATTAAACAGATTTCAGCTCCCGTGAAGATATTTTGTCCTTGGAAAAGCTTCAGATTTATCCTCCGCTGCATTAATTTTACTGATAAAGCATGTGTTTGCGTCAACAAATTTGAATAGGCATTCGTAGGGATTATAATTGTAACTCTGTGATATTGTAATGTTGCAATGTATTCGTAGTGAATTTAAGCGTGTATGTGAACCTTAGAAATCTAATACATGGTAATTTTCAAAATGTGCCTGGATGTGTTGAATCCCCGGCTGAAATCTGTAATTGAAGCGATTATCTTGTTGTTCTAATAAAAAAATGTAGAAATAGGCATTTATTGTCCCCTTGATGCCTTTATAGCTAGTATCTAGTAGATTAAATATTTGAATTGTATTACACATTGACTTTGCAGATGGTTGTTAAGAACACTGTAACGTAAGCTTATGATATTATTGCACTGAATATTCAACCATTGTTAAGTTTGTAATACAATTGCTTTGTTTTAGAGGACATCCTATCATTTGATTATTTAATGTTTTCTGCAGTAACATGTAATTTTTTAAAAATTGTTTCAGTGCCATGTCTGAACCGATCTTATGATGCGTGAGTTGGACATGATCATGCCAGTGAAGTTGCTAGAGAATGGAATACTTTACTGGAGAACAATTCTTTTGTGGATTGCACTGTAGCTGCTGAAGGGAAAAGTCTAAAAGCTCATAGATTGATTTTGTCTGCATGTAGTCCATACTTTCATGTAAGATGAATTTTATTAAATTATAATAACATAAAGTTCTCCGTATTACTTTCCTGTATACTATACACGCATATAGTATAGGGAAAGTTTATGAAATCCGCGAAGAAACGGTGGATTTTCGGCAGAGAAACTCTTTATTACAGGGCCGTGGTACGAAAAGTGGATAAATCCAGTTTCTAAATTAAGAAAAAAAAACCCCTCTTAACATGTGGTGCAGCCAGAATCCCTGTTTTGTGGCTCCTTGATACCGCAAAACCAATTGAAAGCAAAACGTCTGTCCGTGTCTGAACAAGGCTAGCGACTAAACCGTTCAGCTAATTTTCTTCAAAATTGATATTCTCCGATCGATCTGGCTGATCTTGAGGCCCCGTGAATTTGATCCGATATTTTAATTTTTGGGGGGTACTTTACATGAACGGCTCCCTGACATATTCAAACTTTTCTCAAAAACAACTCCAATTTTTTTCTTTAAACTTCTTGTAAGAATGGAGTACAATACACTTACTAAGGTGGCATAGGGTGGATTTTCATGGATAACTCTGAATTTTGGAAAATCGCGAAAGTTTGAAATTTATTCGGCGTCGTGCTCCCAACTACAAAATTACAGATAATTTTCCTGCAAATACAATTTGTTCTTAATAGTGAGATCTCTTCTTTAAGGTCATGTACGTTTTTTGAAAATTTTACCAGTTTTCGCGCAGTATTGGATGCTACATGTAAAATTTGGGGGGGGGGGAAAAAGAAGAATTTCTCAAAAACGGCTTCCCAATTTTTTCTGTAAACTTTTGGTAGGGATAGTGCTAAATGTACTCTATTAGATGACATAAACGCCATATTCCTTTATCTTTTGTTTTTCAAAATCGCAAAAATGAAATTTTTTGAGTTTGTCTCTCACACCGTTAATATTTTAGATTGGCGGTCGATTTTTGACATTATTATGTGTCTTTACAATAATATTAATTAATGTTTCTTGAAAACTCACTCAGTTTTCTGTGAAAACTGGCCCAATTTTCAGAAGCGCTGAAACGTCGTTTCACATAAATGGCTCCAATTTTTGGAGGGAGTAATGCTAATTGCACTCTTTAATATGACGGTAAAGTTTATTTTGAGGTATTTTTCTATTTTTTCAAAAATTACACCAATTATAATTGGAATGTTTTTTCAATCTTAATTTGCACATTTCCAGCAATTTGTAAACATTCTTATATTTAGCTACAGTGTGAAGGAATACACAAATCACAACCCTACTTCCCTTAACAACATATAAACCAAAATACTTATCCCATTATTAATACTATTATTATTGTTATTGTTATTATTATTATATTGTTGTTATTATTATTATTATTGTTGTTATTATTATTATTGACATGTGCACCTGCATATATCATATCTGACTAGTCATCCACAATTAAAATTGTATAAGTGACTCAATATATGTTGTTATTATTATTAGTAATAGTATTACAAGTATGATTGTTATTATTAGTAGCAGTAAAATTATATAAACAAGTGAATTTTGTACTATACACCATTAAACATACAATCTGGAAATGTTAAATTATTTTGCTATTAAAAATAAATATATACTGTATAATATCTTAATCTAGCTGTAACAAGTATTGTAGTAGGCTATTGACTTATTGTAGTAGGATAATTCCTAGGCTAATGACCCATCTCGATCAGGTTTTTGTCCAGTTTCCCTGGTCCTATGAGCAAATGCTGAGATGGCCCCTTGTTTTGCTTCTGGACAGTAATGTAACTTCACTCTCTCCACCCAAAACATCACTTTGACTCGTCATACACGATTGTAATTGTATATGTGACTTAATAAATTATTATTATTATTATTATTTGTGAGCGTAAGTGCTTCAAATGAAGTTTTTTGAAAACTCTTAACTTTTTGTGAAAAAGAGCTTCAAATTTCCCATTTTTAGTAACGCCATTTTCTTAAAAACGGCTACGAGTTTTTAAAAGAAATTGCCATTTAGGACTAGGTTTTAGTGTTCATTAATATTCTAAAATTAATATTTCCATTCTACCATTAGGAAAACGAAAATTGAGAAAATGTGAAAAAAACGTTCTTTGGACAGCGGTAGTTGGTTATCTCAATGAAATATATATTTATCAAAATTACATCTTCAAATAAGGTCCTGCTGTGTGGTGTTTTTTAATTACAAGTAGCTTTTTTGTAATTTCGTGACAAACATGATAGCCGTGTGCAAATTTACTACGCTTCAGACAGCCGGATGCGTCATAAATTAGAAAATGCAATTTTGTATATTATTTCTTTGTTCGTTTTTATATTTGACTTTTGTTATACTCATTACTCATTTACTCATTAATCTTTATAGAAATTATTTATTTTGAAATATTTGAAATGTCCTTGTGCAGACACTTATTGTTTGTCGATTCTTCAAGTACCAATATCAGAGATACCCAATCTTTCTCTTTCATTGGCATGTTTTATAAGAATGATTTGTTTCGTTGCACACAAAATAATAATAATAAAACAAAAAAATAACATATTACTGGATGACAATTGGACAAGGAATATGAACAAATGTTTTGAAAAAATGCTGTATTAGGAATAAGATTTATTATTCTTTTTACTATTATAATTTTCAGTTTTTAGAAATAAACAATAATAGTATTAGATGTTTTAACCTTTGTATAAGAAAATAATCGTTTATATTCATTGTAGTCAGTTGGATCTTAATTACACCAATCAGGTGCTGGTGAATATTTGTTAATCAACCCCTTTATCATTATTGGCCTTACAATTGGCATCGACTTCCAGGGGGTTTGATACCTGTGGGAAACACTGTTCTACATGCCATACTGCACATCAAGAGTGGTTAGTGGAAGTACGGTCACTGGACTTTACTCCTCTCAAGTACTAATTTACAGAAATTTATGCAATTTGTCAAATGTTTGTGTACAACAAATTGCAAAATAAAATATGTATTTAAAATTAAAAATTAAAATTACCCCCCTCCCCCTCACACACACCTGCACTGTGATATCATTCACAGTAAGAGAAGCAAAATCCTGTTCTACATCCTCTAGCCTTAGCGTGGGCCATGTGTGATTGTGGGGTGATGCAGGAAAGAATGAGTGTAGATGTAAATGTACCTTTTAATATTTTGGCAAAATATTTTGAAAAATAGTTGCATTTGTCATTGTTGTAGTTAAAATTTTATATTCACATTGATTAATCTTGTATTGTTCAAAGAACGTACTTTGGAATTTGTTAGTTTTTTTAAAAATCAATTGAAACATGTTCTTAGTATTGTCTTTTTGTCTTGAAAGCCCAATATCAATTATGGCTAGGAAATAGAAATTTCAGGGTTGGAAAACCTGAAATTTGGAGAATTTTGAATTGTAAATGTGTTATAGCCCCAATGATGTAAAATAATGAATAGAGTTAATTTTCTGTGCTTCTTTTATTTTCCTTTTGCCTATTTGACAGTTTGTACAAGAAATGCTCTTCCCTTCATGACTATTCTGTTTTTTTTGTTATTAGATGCTGTTTAAAGAGGAATATGAGGAACATCCGATTGTTTTTCTCACAGATACGTCATTCACATGCTTAAAACTCTGATTGATTTTGTGTATAATGGGAAAGTGGAGATTTCAGTTGGTCAGTTGGAAACATTTTGGGAACTTGCAGCGTCCTTGCAGATTAAGGCCTTAATAATTCTCTTTGTAAAGACGTAAGTAAACATAAAATGTCAGTGTAATAAAATGATTTTTCAACTGCTTATATTAAAAAAGCTTTTTATTACTTTTTTTACTTCTTGTAGGGGACAATTAATTTTCGTTGGCAATGATGCTGAAGAAGTCATCAGTATTCATCCAGGTTAATCATGACAACAGTAGAATTACAAATTCATGACAAGTCATGAAGACAGCTTTTCAAATCCTCCCAACAATGTCATTGCTATTCAAACTGCACCAGAAAGACCCCCCTGTTCTTTTTCAAGGATGCGATGCCTCTTGCGGAAGTGGTACACCAAGAGCAGCTAATGCTTGCCTGTGCAGAATCATCAAAGTCATCCTGTGCATTACAATCCTGATGCGCTTGTAAACCAACAGAACGGCGTTTGAAACAGGAACATTTATTTTCTGAAATAAAAATATTGGAGACAAGAAATGATGTTAATCATGTTGAATCTGTGTCTGGGAATCCTGAGGGTGAAATGAATCATGGATCTGCTCCAGCATTGGAAGAAAATGAGAACAAATATTTAAGTAAGTACATTTGAGATTTTCAATGTGCACTACCCTCTAAAAAGTGTCTTGCAATTGGTAATATTGAGCAAATTCACACATTTTAAATGTTATACTATTCAAATATTCAGAAGTAATAAATTCTTAACTTTCATAGAAATTCTGATGTTATAATTGATGACATGAGGCAGAATTATTCTATCCTATTTGGTTTCATATTTTGGTTAGTTCGAACAACCTCCCATCTTTCAGTGGAGGACGTGTTGATACTTGTACCTGAAGACATGCATGAAAGCACAAGAGGTGCTAATGATTTCTCGCCTTTAATAATCGTTATGTAATTCTATTTAAACCAGTTTCCCCCTCGATTAACACATCGCAGTCTTCATGATTTCTAAAATGCATTGAAATTGTTGTATATTTGGTGCAAAAATAAAATAGTTTTAAGCGATCGATTTAGTAGCAACAGTAGAATAAAAATTTGTGGACAAGGCATGAAGACAGCTTTTCAAATTCCTCCCAACATGTCATTTCTATTCAAACTGCATCCAGAAAGACCCTCCTGTTCTGTTTCAAGGATGTGATGACTCTTCTGAAGTGGTACAATCAAGAGCAGCAATGATGCCTGTGCAGAATCATCAAAGTCATCCTGTGCAATACAATCCTGATGCGCTTGTAAACTCAGAACTCAGTTTGAAACAGAGAAATTTATTTCTGAAATAAAAATATGGAGACAAGAAATGATGTTAATCACGTTGAATCTGTGTCTGGGAATCCTGAGGGTGAAATGAATCATGGATCTGCTCCAGCATTGGAAGAAAATTGAGAACAAATATTTAAGTAAGTACATTTGAGATTTTCGATGTGCAATACCCTCTAAAAAGTGTCTTGCAATTGGTAATATTGAGGCAAATTCACACATTTTACACGTTTATACTATTCAAATATTTATGAAGTAATCAATTCTTAACTTTCATAGAAATCGGATGTTAACATGATGACTTGGGGCAGAATTATTCTATCCATTTTTGTTTCATATTTTGGTTAGTTCGAACAACCTCTCCATCTTCAGTGGGGGGACTTATTGAATACTTGGACCTGAAGACAAGCATGAAAGCCTAGAAGTGCTAATGATTCTCGCCTTTAATAACGGTTATAGGGGTCATTCCATGTCAATTCATCAGGAAAAACCTGAAAATGCACCCTATGTCTCAGATTTTTATAAAAACCTGTCAGATTTTAACAGAAGAGCATATCTATGAATGTTGGTAAAGTTTTAATTGATTATGAGAATTACTTGCAGAGGAATTGCAAACTGAAGTTACCGTTCAGGTATCAAATCTGTTGCACGGCGTATTCACAAAATGTACCATAACTTAACTTCGAAATTGCTTAAGATAGACATCAAAACTTTTGAATTGCATGTATGAATGTTATGTCTTCTCCAATGAGTATATAATAATCTAGTATAACTTTATATTTTAGTATTGAGCCATATTATAGAGATTTTAAAGACTAAAAATTCAAGAGTTTTATTTTCATATTGCCACACCTTCAAATTCCAGGAAAATTTGAGGGAACATTATTATCTAATGAAGAAGTAATAGAAAAAAAATGGGTTTTGTGAAATAATAAGCAGTGTGTTGAATTTTTTTTTTAATAGAAGGCAAAACATCAATTCCTAATATCAATGTTGCAGACTAGTTTTGTTCATTGTAGATAAATTAAATTAATGCAGGTGCGTATTGTAACATTGTAGGTTAAGTAATTCATTAAAGCAAGTTGGGTAGTATTGTCATTTGAGTGAAATTTGTTTACAAGAATAACATGCCAGTTAGAAACGTTTGGAGTCCTAGTGTGAGAGTGGTTCACCCATCAGTGTAAGTTTTACTCTCTAAACAACTACATTTCAACACATATGGTTATCAATATTGTAGTGTCCATAAATACACTACAAAAAATCCAAATATCTTTGTATTTATTTGTTTATTGGCTAATAGGTGCTTAAATGGAAGGTAGCAGCAGGCTCTTTATGTGGTGTGGGAGGCCTGCTTGGGGAAGAGTGCGCCCTTAGTTTCAAGGATTGAAATTTATTAGAGAAGAACAGGAGCTTATTCTCTGGCGCAGTAACCTTCAGTCCCTAACTTTAGACAAACCAATTATTTGTTCAAAACATATAGACTGATATTTACGCCCGATTCTCACGCCATAAGAGTGACATATGTGACATTAAATGCTGTGACACATTAAAAATTCATAAGCGACCAATTAAATCAGCCCTGCATGAAATAACCTTGAAAGAAGCAAAGGAATTAAGAAACAATGGGATGGCTGTAATTCCTGGAGAAAATATTGGTATAACTTGAAGGAAACGCCTTAGCAAAATCAGTAGATATACAGTATCTAACAGCATCATCATCATCATCATCATCATCATCATATCCTCCTCTTCCTTCTGGCGAAGAAATGAGTGAGTCTGCAGATTGACAACACACGAATCACCAGACAAACTTAATACCAGTTTAGTTAATTTAGGGCATAAAGCGCCTGTAAATATTAACATTCCATTCCTATGGTGCAGCCACAACATATTGATTGCCAGTACGGCGCCTTAGGGAGTATTGCCCTCTCTTCTATCGCATATCGAGAGTTTACATAAGACTCTCTCATCTTCTACCGGCAATCTGTGTTTGCCGGATCAAGGATGCTCTGGTTATGCGCATCGGGTTTGCAGACGCGCAAATACTTAACAAGTTCATTCAACGATAGCTTCAGTTGTGTTTTATCTTAGACTATTGAGATTTATTACCCATGTTAATCCCAGAACTCTTATGAATGTGGTGGTTATTTGTAAATTTATTTATTGGTGTAGTTACCATGAAAGTAATTATAAATGATAGCCAATGCTTACTTCGACATTTGACGTCCTTAAATTTTCACTATGCGAGAAACCTGTTTTCTTATATTGCAGAAAGCACAAACACACAGCGGATGAAATGACAAGGGAAGTCCAATTTTGATATGAGACCAATCACATTTCTGCATGAATCATGGTTTTTGAGTTAGACGGTAATAAAAACAATATTTCGTGCGCTCCGAACGAACATCTCATGTCGTTCAGTGATCTTAAATACTTCTCAGCGATTCTCAACAGGCGATGTGAAAGGAAAAATAGAGTATTTATTTTTGAGTTTCACTTATTAAAAACAGTGAAATAAATTTAAACTTATCTAAAAATGAATTGCTTTCAAATGCAAATATGAGATGAATTATTAGCTGAGTGTTCGAAAAGAATATTATGCGTTGTCCGCACAAAACCCTGCAGTATTTGACACCATCCGTGTCATCTCACCTCTGTGAATGGGCATTTTCCCTTTATTTTACATAAAAAGTGGATATATTGGGTGTATAAAATGACTTGGGACTGAAAATTAGCAAGTCCTAGGCACAGTCGATCAGTAGTGGCTAAGCGAAAATTTCAATCAGCAGCTGGTGCGCTTCAAACCAAAATGCTAGAGTTTATAGAACCAGCTCTGAGAAACAAAATGAATATTAACACAACCAAACAGAACATAAAGCAAAACATTTGGATGAGTTAATGGAAAAAATTAAAGAGAAAATTAAACATGTGAACTTATGCAAAAAAGTCCAGTTGCTTACACTGGCCCAACATCCTGGCCTAGAGAAAAAGTGAGTAAAATATTTGAAGTTTCAGAATATATGGTCGTGAGGCACACGCCGTAGTGAATAAGAATGGCATTTAGCATTGCCTGAACAACGAAAAGGAAAGATGTCAGAAGAAACAACAAAGAAAGTCATTGATTTTTACTTGGATGATGAAAATTCAAGAATAATGCCAGGAAATGAAGGACAAAATTAGCATTAGTAAACAGAAAAAAATTGGTTAAACAATCTCTCAGAGTTGTATTCTTCATTCAAAACATCATTTCCTCAAGAACAACATCGGTTTCTCAAAATTTGCTGTCCTTAGACCTAAAGAATGTGTACTTGCAGGATCATCAGGTACACATGCTGTCTGTGTTTGCACAATCCACCAAAATGTTCAGTTGCTTTTACAGAGCATCAATATAAATGAAACATACCAGGATCTGATTAAATTGGTAACTTGTGACATGAACAGCAGAGCATGTATGCTAAGACTATGTGAAATTTGTCCAAGTAATCTTTGTCTCAAGGAACATATTCAACAAAAATTTGTAGGTGAGTTTGATCCTGATGAACCAATTCAGTATAAACAGTAGGTTGCAACAGACAGTAAATATGGTTACTGAAGTATGCAGCTTCTCAGAATTTTGTGATTTGCTAACTCAAAAGTTAGAGAAACTTATTCCTCATTCACTAATAGCAAAATCTCAATCATCTTATTTTAAAATGTTGAAAGAGAGCTTAAATGATGAATTAGCTGTAATACTGTTGGACTTCAGTGAAAACTACAGTTTTGTGATTCAAGATGAGGCCCAAGGGTATCACTGGTACACAGGGAGCTGCACACTTCATGCTGCTGTGGTATATTACAAGAAAGATGAGAGACTTAACTCAAAAAGCATCTGCATAATTTCTGATGACTTGGATCATGATGTACCATTAGTATACCAATCTCAAAAATTAATAATAAATTTATTAAAAACAGAGCTTTCTGATTCAAATATTAAAGCTGTGGAATACTTTTCAGATGGATGAGCTGCTCAGTACAAGAAAATTTCATTAATCTGTGCATCATGAAATTGATTTTGGATTAAAATGTAAATGGTCATTCTTTGCTACTAGCCATGGTAAATTTCCTTGTGATGGAATTGGTGGTACATTAAAAAGGATGGTTACCAAAGCCAGTTTACAAAGACCATTTAAGAACCAAATAACCACTGCATCACAAGTATTTGAGTTTTGTAAGCAAAATATCAAGGAAATCACAATCTTTTTTGTAACAAAAGAGGAAATGGTACAAGTTAGAAATGATTTGAATTCAAGGTTTGAAAATGCAAGAACAATCCCCGGGACACGTTCCATGCATCAATTTGAACCTCTGTCTTTGTCTAAAGTTGGAGCAAAACAATTAAGTTCTGATTCTTTTTATAGTGTAACATTTGATATGTATAGTCCTGCTGAGTGTCCAGATTTCAAGAACAATTGTTATGTTGCTTGCATATATGATTCTTTGTGGTATGTGCGGTTTATTGAAAAGGTAAACAGTGAAGAAGATGATGCTACTATTAAATTCATGCATCCACACGGACCTTCTCCGTCATTTTACTGGCCTGACAAGGACAGTTGTGAAATTCCATTTTCAAACATTTTTGTGAAGTTGATATCAATACTACTACAGGAAGAACCTATTCTTTAAGCAAAGATTTCTACAAAAAAATTCAATTCAGATTATCGCAGTTACTAAAATAAAAATTAAGTTGTGAGTAACGTGGTGGTGACACTTATAATGATTCCATCAAAAAAGTAAGTTTTTATCAAAACACAGTTATAATTTTTGTCTACAGATAGAGTACTATATTCCCATTGTTATAAATAAATTTCAGATTTTTTGAAGATGTGGCACTTTGAAAAATAAATTAAAGAATAATTTAATAAATAAATTCAAATAAAATTTTAAAAAAGGTTTTAAAAATTAGAAATTTGCATTTTTATTATTCCCATTATATCTTTAAATTCTACAATAAGTTTCAAGAAAATCCAATTATTAGATAAGAAATTATGCCATTTTATGTAATGTTTCAACTGCTCGACTGTACGTATCATTAATATGATTTTCTTCTAAACGAATACACAGATTTCAATAAGATTTGAAAGAAACCCTTCTAATAGAATATAAAACAGATATGGGAAGTATCTACAAAATCTGAAATGGTGGGTGACATGCCCTGGATGAACTGACATGGAATGACCCTTATGTATTTCTGTTTAAGCCAGTTTCCCTTTGAATTAACACATTTCAGTCATTATTTTTTGTAAAACGTATTTGAATTCATAGTATATTTGGTGCAAAAATAAAATAGTTTTAAGCAATCGATTTTTTTTATTCAAAATTTTAAATGGAAAATATATTTCTGGCATTGAATTTATTGTATAAGGTATGCAGTGTATTCATGAACATATCAGATGTGGATTTTTAGCCATACAATGTTCTTCGTAAGCAGTATGCCAGAAAGTAAAATAAAAGTTAATAAATAATACAATATTGATAGTGTTGGCAAAGAATTGCAAATAGATTGAAAAATATTTAATAGCAATTATTAAACAAAATGGTATTAAAATATATTAATATATAAAAGTATTTGTTTATAATACTGCAAGCGAAATGCAGCAGTCATTATCACGTGTTGTCTGTGTGACATTACAACAATGGGTTTCAAGCAACAATGACCACTCATATATTGGTTTTCACATTAACACAATTAAAGGATGCAAGTTAAAATGAAATAATATAAATGTAACATGAAGATAATAAACAATAGTAATAATATGAAATAACATAAAAATTCTAACTTAAGTAACATCTAACTGCATAGCACGATCATTCATTTTGCATTCAGGAAGCACAGAAAATTGGGAGCGGGTGACTGGGATGTTTGTTGCCAAATTCCACAAAAATACGCATATTTTATATGAGTACTAGCTGACCCGGCAAACGTTTGCCATATAAATTATTCCTAGGATTATTTTAGTAGAAAAATGACTAACTTATTGTCAGTGTTTGAGGATGTGGTATATATGAGTTGAAGAGACATGGAACGCTGTGAACGATGATGGAATATAAACATAACACAATACCAAACATTTGTATTTTTAATTTATTGTAATTTATTTTTCAAAATTATATACATCGCTAATTATAATAATTTTACTAAAAAAAATCAATCCTTCAACACAATAGTGTGGACAATATTTTTTGTTATCCCATCTTTAGCTAACACAAATAAACTGGATGGCTTGCCCACTCGA
>JAHLJT010002539.1:0-41692 GCA_031308135.1 Acheta domesticus
TTCTTCGGTGCGGAAGGTGAAAGTCCAAGAGCAGCCGCCTGGGCAGACAGAAGCAAGGTTTCTCCTCACGGTCATTATGATATCGCTTGTTTCTATTTACCTAAGACCTTTTTTCTAAATGTATCTCAGAATATATTATTATATTTGTGATCGTCTCTCAAATGTTATCAAAATCAAATTTTGATTCTCAAAAACCAAAAATTCTTGACCGGGTGATTAGAAGAGAGCTACGATTATTTCAGAAACTTTATTTTTAAATTAAATAAACAATAAATTCAAATGCTCAGTGCAATTTATTTATATACTGCTGCTTATGACTCAATAGTAATGAAAATTTTAAAAAGTGTTGATATTACCATGATATTAAGATAAATGTTACACGGATGAAGCAGACTCATCAGTCTGGGAAACGTGGGGCCATTTAATAAAAATATTATTTTGAATTGCTATTAACAGCTATTTTAATCCATAACGAATCTCACAATAATTACCAGGGAAAGGAAAATAGCCAGAAAGTGATTTTCAGAGGACATTAAAAGGTTTTACGTTCACTTATGTTTTCTTTGAAACTTGCATTCATTAAATATATTTGGTGTGAGTTATTCTCTTTCAACAAATATTAATTTAGAAAATTATATGAGAAGAATGCTTTTCACCAACAATATACCTCAATCCAACCAGCAAAACGTTCTCCTCCACGCAGGGATTCGAACTCACATTCTTAGAATTAGTAAGGCATTCACATTACAGCTTCATAACTAAACTCAACCTTCCCGAAGCTATTAAAAAGTGTTAACCATGTGCATTTGCAAATTTTCAAATTCAAAGATTTGGCACTATATAAAGATCTAGTTTTGAAGAACAATGTCAATAAGTAAAAATTTTTATCATCAATATTGTAGTTTCCCACTGTTAATTTATACTTCGCAGGTTTTGAAAATGAGAGTTCCCTCAAAAAAGAAACTTTTCAAATGTCCTTTGGCCCATCCGAGAATCAAACTTAAAAAAAAATTGCAGTTGTTTCTGAGAAAAACATATTTTATAAGTTGAATTAAGTTCAAGTAAAAATACGCAAAACTAAACATTTATTAAAAATGCAAGCATGACTTAAATAAGCATGACTTTATTTAAACTTCTAATTTGTTATGACAGATTTATAACAAATTTTTTGAAACATCACACACGAACTTACTCCAAGATCAGTCTTTCGCGAACATATTTTATTATCAAAAAAAGTCTGTCTTCAATATTGAAATTGTTGGAAGATGCCAGAAAAGAATTTGAAATTTTGCAATTTTTGAAAATTCAGAGATTTAGGCGAATATGAGACCTGCGACATCTTAAATGTTCCCCGCGCATTCGTTGGATAATACAATTTGGAGCCGTTTGTGAGAAAAATACGAAAATGTTGTTGAAGATTCATGTGTAAACTAACATCAAAAATGCATTTCAATGTCACAGGACCGCATGTAAGCCAGATCGATTGTGAATATCGATTTCGGAGAAAATCGTCTGATCGGTTAGGTGTTACCGTTGACGAACGGTAACAGAAACGTTACGTTGACGAACGGTAACAGGCAGACGGTGTGCCATCACCAAATTTCTTTAGAAATATGGAATCTGACTACACAACATGTTAAGGGAGCAATTTACTACATTAGAAAGAAGAGTTATCCACTTTTTCAATATGAGTTTTCTCTCGATAATCGTCAATGTTTTGTTGTATCGTTACAATACTTCTACTTTACTACGCAAAACGTGTGGCGAGTCAGGACTAATAGTCCATCATAGGTTTTGTATTAAGTTTATTACGAACGTGTCTGAAAATTTAATGTTAACTATTTTATCTGTGAAATTGTTAATTAGTCTATTGGGTTTACTGCCTCAGAATAGTTATTTCCTTTGCAGAACGCGGAGAGATCTGGAAAAAACTCCAGCTGGTCAATTTTGTTCAGATTGACAAACTGTCACCGGTGAGCCGGAAGTGCAGGAAGAGGCGCAATGCTTCGGTGAAAGCCCCTGCAGGACCCGCACAGCCGCAGGACCTGCGGGCACCGTTTCAGCGAGCGCGCAGGGCGGCAGGCAGTGCCCTGACTTGTTCACCTACTGCATGGCCCACGAACTCGTGAGATTTATTGTCGTCAACCTGATCTTCATATTTTTTGCAATTTAGAAACAACAGTTTACAGTTTCTTCACCCAATCGCTGTTTAATGCTCGTTTTGGAATTAAATAACTTATAATTCATAGTCGCCAAACGTCTTATTAATTACTTAAACTTGTAAAATGTTTCATAAGAATTACGTTCTGATCAAAACTTTCTTGTTCATTTCTCTTCTAAAATTTTTTTTGTAGTTTTTCTGGTTGATACTCTTCTCTAGTCTTTCCTTCATTTCTGTTGATTTGTCATAGTTGTGTTTGAATGAAATAATGTTTTCACTTGGCTTGCTTCTTATAAACATCATACTAGTTTCTGTTTGATAAACCAATCAATCAGTATATGTAAACCGCTAATGTACTGGGCGTTTCAACGTACGATCTCAGCAAATTCAAATTTTCCTGGTGCTGGCGCATACTGGAATAGAGCGAATCGTGTCTCGAGGAATCCTGTCTCAGTATTCTGTATTGTTGGTCTCGCAGGCGCAAATTATCATAGGTAATTCCACGAGTAGTTTGGAAATTTTACTAAGACTATTTCACGAATGAAAGTTCATAAATATAATGGAGTAGTATTAATGATTAGTTATTTTCTGTTGGTTTTTTTTTGTGTCAAATCCAACATTATTTTATTCAAATATTTTTAAATCGAACAGAATGTATACATAAGGGCAAATTATAAACAACAAAATAAACATAAGACCAAACTAAGAGCGAAATTACTTGAAAACACAGTCATTGTGCACATTCTTTAAAGTTTGAATTCGAAGGAAACCGTGTTTTGTTCGCTTATTTTTAAGGAAGATGTTGAATTTGAAGCGCTACTATGACTTAATCGTCTCATGTATTATTTCAGTAGTATACCTTTCCGTTACGGCTCTCACAGGCAACCAATCTTTATAAATGATGTCCTCTAAAGAAAGAGAAATTCACGGACACTTAACGAATTCCACTTGACTTGCCAAAGTTTTCGTCAAATAACTCCTAAACAAAGCGTTTTAAGGCCTTAATAACTAAAATTTTGAGGCCAAAGGCCTCAAAGAAACGTTTTTCACACCATAATCTACAAGATGAGACATTCCCCGATCCATTCAATTAACTTTTCGGTTCCCACGCTTCAATACTATCAAGACCACCTCAATATTTCAGCCCTTCCTGCTGGTAGCAATTTTTGTGGCAATACGCTTAGAAGGCTTATATTCGACAATCTTTATTTACGATTTCTGTTAACACCGTAGTTTGTGCAGTCCTTGACGAGGTTTATTTGCATAATCATTCATTCAAGATCTCCAATTCAGCTCTCCAGCAACACTAGAAGTACTATTATACGAGTTTGCTTGATACCGATCGTAGTTGCTTGATACCTATGAAGATTGTTTCTTTACGTGTAGTGAAACCAATCAATTAACGTTTACCGGTGTCTGTAAGTGCTGTATTCCTAATTGAGGAGAGATGTAGGTGCACAGAGAAGAGTGAAGACTGTGTTTTAGCACCAGTATTTTCGTTATCATTCGATGAAATTTTAAAGTCAGCGGGTTATTTTTGTTTGATATTCTGCAAGTACATTTGAAGTTACATTTATACATTAAAATATAAACACGTTTCATTAACAACTTTACTTCTTAATTGAAAGGTAGACAAATGGATAGACAAATTTTTGAGGCAACTCGTTGAGCTGCATGTATAACATCATTTTCCATTTGAAGAAAATTAATTTTATTATCTTGATTTTTCCCAGTGGTTTCTAATGTACTCAAGAGGTGCATATTGTGGTAAGGAAAAAGTAATTTTCTGTGGGATTTGTATAGATGTTCATAAACTATTTCTAGTTTTGGAGAATCGGAAAACAATGAAAGGCTTTTGGTTCACTGGATTGTCAGAGATCACTGCAATCACTACCAAAACCAATATTTTCAAGCCATACAATTATGGTTTTGATAAAATGGTTAAGCAATTCACCAGTCAATTTTCTGACCGGAAATAAATCAACTACAACTTTATGTGATGAAAGCATACTAGTTACCATGAACACACAAGCTGTTGATGAATTTTCTTCATTAATGGCATTTCCGTCCATACTCCTCCTTTATAGTCAACACTTGACTTCAAGAATGTTTCGTCCATTAAGAGCACTACCACAATCTTGTCCTTATCATTTAACAAATTAAATGTCTTTTCTGTGTACCAGAACGCATGCTCTGTTGCTGTTTTAAACTTTGGGGTTGAATTGTATGGAAAGCAGTTTCATTGTGGGGAGTGCGCGGAAATCACATAACGCAAACTTATAAACGTTCTTGTAAGTTGTTGAGAGAATTTACCTTCTCTGATGCAAAATTGCTCTTCTACACATATCTTCTGTTCGCACAAATTTAAAGTATAGATATAATTACAAAATAAAGTGGATAAAAGCGCTGTTCTCAAGTATTTCTGTACACAAAATTCACAGTTCACACTTATTCACACGCAAAACACGATGTAATGTTATGACTACAACGTAAGTGACGTCAGAAACAAGATGCCCGTCTACCAATAGGCCTGATGATTTAGATGGCATTGATTTTGCGCCTCATTCAATTTCAAACAAAAGATACACACCCGACCATGGAATAAAAATAATAGCAAAATTACATAACCTCTATCTGTAGACAAAACAAGGCGCAAAATTTTCACCTCTTAGGAGGTGATAATCAATAATTGATAAATATGCATGGTAAAGTCGTCTCTAATTGGCTGGTAGGGTCCCAGTTCTTGCACGCTATTGGCTGAAATTTCATGAGTGGAATAGTCAACTTTAATTGGTCTGTTGTTCTGCCAAAGGTACCTGACGATCATTCGAAAATCATCGTCCGGAATAATTTGATGAAAACATTGTCGACTGAGATTGTTTGATATACAATTTAAATTCTTTTCAAAATTTCCGTAAATTGACAATTGCTACAAAATTATATCATTACTGTGCGATTGATAAGTTAATTAATTACATAAAATCGAGAGTAATAAAGAGCGAGGATCCTCTCCTCCGTCTGCCCGTTGGTTGGACGATCAGCCAATGCAGATAAAGCATTGATCAATCATGCAAAGATCCCTCTGGGGTGGGGGAGAAGGGGACTGCCCGTGGTCAAGGAGCAGCGGGAACGGCGCTCTGAAGCGACCGGGCGTCATCAGGGATGTGTGACATACCATGCAGATGCAGTTACATCGACGAGGAACACTTCCTCGGACGAACCAATGGGGAACGATTCCGAGAACAAGTGCGATTTGCGATTACAATTATAATATAAATAAATAGGCGGTAGCCCTCCATGCATGGAAAACGGGAAAACGCCATTCTTTTTGAGAACACCTGCTTCCTGACCAGAAAGACCGCTGGGGACCGTGGGGAGCCAAGAGGCGGTGGAAATCAATGAAAACATCGAAACCCTGAATGCTGAAGAGGCCGACGTCGCCACGAGACCTAGAAACATATATTTAATCGCGATGCCCGGTCGCCTCAGAGGGCGGTTCCCGCTGTTCCATGATGTCCGGCCACTGGCAGTTTCCTTCTCCCACCCGTGGCCATTCCATTTCCCCGTATTTTGCCCCGATGAAGGTCACGGTTATGACGGCCGAAACATTGACAACTGTACTTAGGACGCGGTGTCACCCGGACAGCCAAATGCCTGTAATTTTGTTTCTCCCTTCGTTTTACTTTTTCAATTACCTCTCTGAAAACGAGGGCGATGGTGAATATATTATCATTTACAGGAGACTTGTACATTGTTGACTGTTCTGTTTAATTTATTTTCTTTCGAGTGATCATTTTGATTTTCTAATCATGTGTAGTTGTGCGCTTGCGTGTATTGCTACACGCGATAAGCATGCGTGTATGAGAAATAGGCGAGATAAGTTCACGACAAGTACTGTCTTGCGAACTACTTCTTCTTGGTTCTGATGCCAGATAGAAAGAGACATGAGAAATATGATATAATTATTTCAATTTCAGTTAGTTTGAATTTTTCTGTGATATCATGAAGGATAGATTTTTAAATATGCTTTACAAAATCAGTGTCAAAACTTTTACTAAACTCTCTGATTGAATACATTTACATTGCGTACACGCGAATATACGTGTGATATAGGATAGAGATCGAGTGAGCTCGAGTAAGTTTAGTAGTTTTTTTTTGTCTTTTCGGAAGTACATATTTAAGCGAAACATTTTCTACAATAATCTACAAATTTTTGAAAATTTAAATGGAACTTCACATTCATATAGTGTGAACGTTAACATTTGTGACAAAAATAATGTCACGTTGCTTGTCAGCATTCAAATGAAAACTTTTTCTTCTTCTTCATCTTCTTAAAAAGTCTAAGACTTGTTCCTTTTCAAGAATTATAACGAGTCTTTCCGTCTTCTCCTTGGTCTACCAACTTCTCTTCTTCCTTTCGACCTTTCGTCTCAAGCAATCCTCACGATACTTTTCTCCTTCATTCTCTCATATGATCGTTCCTTTCCTTTCTTCGGTCTGCTACCCATTCCGTAATTGGCGTAATTTTACACAACTGTTTTCATTCAAATGAAACAGTGCTACAAAACACATCAAGCAGTATAATCTATTTGATGGAAGGAAAACACATTAATAAAATTTGGAATAGGGAATAAGGTTTTTGGGCAAACTAAACGAGATGAGAATCAAAAAATACCATCTATTAATAATTTTGAATCTTGAGTCAAATAAGACAATTGTCTGCCATTGCCTAATCGCTCTGCTAATATTTCATTGAAAAGGTACCTCACATCGCCAGTAAATTGAGATTTAATCGCAACGTAGAGTATTGGTGGGTGAGTAGAAAGTTGTACAGACAGTGTCTGAAGAGTGATACCTGATTGTATTGTGGTTGCAGATGATGCATATGATAATTCAGTGGAGTTCCATTCTTTGTTCACCAGCGTCGATGACCTTCCACACTGACGTACAGTAACCTTCGTGCGAAATCTTCTCAGGAAAGTGGATGCACTTCACAGGTGTATCTGGGTAATTATCCCACCTGCGGGGGTCGATTGTGGTTTCCTGTGCGGTGCTTCCGTTTCGAGTTAGAAGCGCTCTCAGAAATTTTCGTCCTATGAGGTTCTCGGTTTTGCAACGGCTTTTTCATGATCTCATTATGCCAATGTCATTGTGATATTAAATTATAATCTTAATATCGAAATTGATGTAATTCCTCACATGCATCGTGTTCGCGTCTCTGCAAATGCAGGATCCGCTGCCACAAGCTAATAGTATTGTCCTCCAGTGTATGATGGCGCAGGTTTCCTTGTTTCTTCTCATGAGGAAACAATGCGGGTTTTTCGAGAAACGTGTTGTTTATTAATATTTGAACTTTCTTCAGTGTTTACTGGACAGATTTAAAAAATGTGTCTCTTAAAAACACCGGCACATTCTTACATTCACAGATTCTTACATACACGCATGCACACATCTATACGGACGTGCACAAATACGTACATTCGGACGTGCAAACATTCCTATTCTTACTCTCTCCCCCTCTTTCACACAATCACGCACGTTCCACGCACACACAAAACGCGTCGCGAACCGTTGAAAGGTGAGGACGAGTGAGACTGCAACGGCCCAGGTGCCCGGGTGCAGCGGGCCTCGCGCGAGCGTAATCGGCGCTCGTCTCCGCGCGCTTCCGCCGCGTGACATCAGCGCCACCTCCGCCGTTGCAGCACTTCCTCGGGGAAAGCGGCCGGCGCGGCGGCGGCGCCGTTGACGCCCCAGGCGCCATCGTTGGCGGTGCGCAGCGCACCGCTCAGGCTATTTTGCAACTCATACTGCTCCAAGACGTCCTTAAAGCTCGGTATACACGGTACAGTTTTCGTGCATATTCTCATACAGAAACTTCAAGATCCCAAGCTGGAAGTATAAAAGCCAAACGTCGCGCATGCACAGTCTGTATGAATCGCCACAAGCCGCCGGTAGGGGATCTAACGAGACACAACTGAATTGCGCCGTCCGAGTACTCTCAGTCGTGGTATTTCTGCGCATGCGCTCTGGCTGTGATCTTTTTTTTTTGGTTATTTAAGGTCACATTAACTAGCGACCACTATTGGATGTAACGTTACGGTATGTGGGTGAAACGATATGGTGATGATAGGGGATGAAAGGACGAACACATACAAACATGTCCGAGGCGGGCCCCGAACCCCACGGTCCAAGATCACTATGGCACTACTGCTTTAGCGATTCGGTTACGGGGCCGTCGGTTATGATCTTTGTTTAGTATTAATTCACCATGAGGATCATAGAGAAGAAAATAGGAAGGCAAGAATTGAGAAAAAGGTAGTTTATCATAACATCATTTCACACAATCGCAGTTTGACACACCTAACCACAAAATCGAAACGGACGATTACAGTCGTCGAGTAAACAAATTCGTTAAGTAAACGAGTCAGCCGCTAGAGGTGCTTGAGTCAATCTGTAAGCTTTCTGCCTGAATAATTACGAATATGCTCAAAAGTTTTCATGCAGAATAACGTGCAGTACCTTTTCTGTATCTCCAGTTTCCACAAAAACCGTACCGTGTATTCTGAGATTTAAAAAAAGCTTTAGTTTTTCGCAGGTCGTGAAATGTGCGAAAAATTTCAAAGCAGAACTAAAGCGATATTCATTCACGGATGGAGAATGAAAACGAAAAATATTTCATGTCTATTGTGTAGAATACTGCGAGTTTCACATTATGATTAAGAATATGTTTCTACGTCTGTCAAGAATCTAGATTCAGAAAGATACTTAATATACAAAATTCAAAAGACTTCCCAGTGCAGTATGACTTTTCTGAAATTCTAACAAGAAAAACTACATATGTGTTCAGCGCCTCCTCAAATTATACATCTGTCTTATTGTATCTGTCTTATACGTAAATTTGTATTAATGCAATTTTTTGCGATTTTACAATGCACCCATGGTGTTACTCATACCTACGATAATATCTTCCAAAAATGTCTCAATAACTTGCAAATATTTGGTGTCGATAGGCCGATTACTTTTGCTAAGGTTTTTCAGTCTTCTGAGTGTATTATTATTATTATTATTATTATTATTATTATTATTATTATTATTATTATATTATTATTATTATTCCATTACATCACGACTAAAGATCTTATGAGTCGGCTGAATTTAAAATCTACTCCAGGTTGCAACCAGCTACCTAAGGAGCAGATTCGGTGAATATCAGTGTCTCTACAATACTTTACGCAAAATGTGGGCTGTTCCAAATAAAGCAATTTCTTGCACTTCCCAGTCTTTTGAATTACCTGGGAGTTTAGACAAGTTCTTACTCAAATTTGCGGAACAAATCCCAGAGCTCCGATAACTATCGGGACGACCTGTGCTTTTACGCCCCACATTCGGCTGATCTCGATTTCCAAACTCTTGTATTTAAGACGTTGCTCTGCCTCCTTGGTAACGACGTTTTGATCGCAAGGTACAGCAACATCGATAAGTAAACACGATTTTTTCGCCAAATCCCGGATAACTATATCCGGTTTGTTTGCCGCTATCGTGCGATCAGTTTGAATTTGTTGGTCGTACAATATCGTACACAATCCAACAGACGTCACCGGTTTCGGTGAGTGTTCGTACCACTTGGGGCATTTTTATTTATTTATTTATTTATTTATTTACGTCAAAAACAGTTAAAAACTGCGTATGACGAGCTATGGGGAGAAGTGAATTTTGTGCACGTTTTCATAATTCTGTGGTCTCTATCCTAAACCATATTCTAGTCGAATTTTGAATAAAGAAAAGAGAGTTTTTTTCGAGTTTTGTTGACAAAATATTCGCTCCTATATAATAAAATATATTTTCAAAGGTAAATTAGCTATAAATTTCTGCCCTGAACCCTCATGTTCTTCATGAAAGAATAATACTTTTTGCCGCGATAATATGAAAGACGATAATTTGAATAACTATATTTCCCACTGAAATTCAGAAGACGTGCACAAATAATGAAGTTACATTTATGTCCAGAAGCAAAACAAGGGACCATCTCAGCATTTGCTCAAGGATCAGGGAAACTGGACGAAAAACCTGATCGAGATGGGGGCCATCAACCCAGAAACTGTGGTACAATACTTGTTACAGGTTCTTTAGAATTATACAGTCCAAATGATAAATAATTACATTAACTATCATTGTTAAAATTAATTCTACTTTCCTTTTTGATGCTCGGTATAGTCTCGAATTGTATAGAAACAGTTATGCAGCAGAAAAGATTTTACTTGGGACTTAAACTTTTCTATGGAATTTAATCGTTTAATGTCTTCTGGCAAAGTGTTGTAGAGTAATGTACATGAATTGTATGTGAATTTTTTGTAGTGAGCTGTTGATACTGCCACCTGGTGAATATGATTACTACGTCGTGTGTTATACTTATATACATCGGCGTTTGCTGAAAATATATTCCCGTCCTTAAGTAAGTCATTTTTGACAAAAACTACTGATTCGTAAATCAGGAGACAAGGTAATGGTAAAATTCCTAGATTAATAAAGAGTGACTTACAAGAATCACGTGGGTTGGATTTGCTTATTATTCGTACAATTCTTTTTTGTAATCTGAAAGTCTGTGAACTATAAGATGTGTTTCCCAAAATATTATGCCATATCTCAGGCGGGAATGAACATTGGCAAAATATACACAACGAGCTGTATGAAGGCTGACGGAATTTGAAAGAATTCTGAACGCGTAGCATAATGAGCTTAATTTTGTGTTCAATTCATTTAAGTGGGCATTCCATTTGAGGTTTGACTGAATTGATAGACCTAAAAATTTTGTTACATTAACATCAGTCAATGGCACACCGTTCATTTTCAATGGAGTACAGAATTTTTTATTTGATATGGAAAACTGCATTGAAACTGTTTTATTTTCATTTACTTTTAATTTGTTATTACGGAACCAATTTGAAACGTCTGATATTGTACTATTTACGGTTTCTTTGTTGCAAAGAATATTTGTATCATCCGCAAAGAGAACTGTTCTTCCGTTTCGAATCGCTAAGGGCATGTCATTTACGTATAATAGGAAGAGAATAGGGCCTAAAATCGATCCTTGCGGGACTCCACGTACAATTGGCAAAGAACCGGAAAGGTGTGTACATAAAGTTCCATCATTCCAGTAAGGTATTTCTACTCTCTGAGATCGTTGTTTAAGGTACGAACATAGCCAATCTAGAGCAATACCACGGATACCATACGAAGGTAATTTTGAAAGTAAAATGTTATGATCAATGACGTCAAAAGCTTTTGAAAGATCTAAAAATATTCCAATAGTTGCTTCGTTTTGATCCAATGATGAGGCAACATCCTTAAGAAAAGAAAAAATGGCTGTTTCCGTAGATTTTGATTTCCGGAATCCATGTTGGCAATTTGAAAACGCGTCGTGTTTATTGAGAAAGGTTTCCATTCGCACATAAAAAAGTCTCTCTAATATTTTTGAAAAAACTGACAAAAGAGAAATTGGCCGATAATTTTGAACTTCATTTTTGTTGCCTTTTTGAAGAGCGGCTTAATCTTAGATGTTTTAAAAATATCTGGAAAAATTCCGGTGCATAAGGATGCATTAAATATGTGAGTTAACGGGTGTATAATGGCTGGCGCGCACGTCTTTAACAAACAATCCGGAAATTCATCTAAACCGGCCGAATATTTATTTTTTAATTTACCGATTATTTTGAGAATTTCATAGGAAGAGGTTTCGGAAACGAACATAGTGTCTAAGACTTTTAGGGAAACGTCAGATGTTGAATTTTGTGGCTGAAAACCCTTAGTGAGATCGACAGCAATTCTCGAAAAGTATTGGTTAAAGAGACTAGCCACTGTTGCCGGATCGTTCACATCTCTATCGTTATCTTTTAAAACAACATTCTCTATAAGGTTTCTAGTTGGTTTGGTCGCATTTTTTACTATATCCCACATTGATTTTGTTTTGTTATTTGAGTTCAAAATATCCTGATCGTGTTTCATGATTTTAGCCTGCCTTATGACTTTTCTTAACAATGATTTGTATTTTTTAAAGTACAGGAGGAAATCTTGAGATACGTTATGATGCTTAGAAACGAAAGATAGAATTCGTTTGTTTTTACATGATTTTCTAATCCCTTGTGTTATCCAAGAATTGTTTTTGCGTGAAATATTTAATTTTCTTTTCTGAAGAGGAAAGCAAGTGTTAAAATGAAATGAAAGCGTTGAAAAAAAAGAATAATATTTATCGTTTGTATCAATAGTATTATAAACTGCGTCCCATGACTCCTGCAGCAAGTAATCAATGAATAATTTTATTTTACTTTTAGAAAACACTCTACTCATACGTGTATTATTTATTGTGTCATTGTTCGCATTTCGTATAATGGTAAGAATTTGTGCATCGTGGTCACTGTATCCTAAATCTTTTGTTTCAATTTCATGTCGAGTAGTGGTTTTGTTAATTATAATTTGATCGATTGCCTTCTTTGAATTTACTGTGATCCGTGTAGGTACTTTATTGTAATATCTAAATTGAAGGAATTAATTAAGTTAAGAAACTGCTCTTTCTCGCAAGATTCGACCAGAAAATCAATGTTAAAATCTCCACATACAACAATGGATTCAAAAGAGCGATTGATGACTTTGATAAGTGTTATCTCTAGTTTTTCTAAGAACAAAATGTAATCTGCAGCTCTCTTTGTTGGAGGCCTGTAGATGCAAAGCAATATCATTTTAGCACAGGAAGATGTACAACAGAAATTTCAAAAACATTTTCAACGGCATACTCATTGAATTCCGTCAAGGAGATAGAATCAATATTATTTTTAACGTAAATACAAGAACCTCCATATGCCGGACTTTTATGAGATTCTCTTTTTCTACAATAATAGCCTGCGAGGTAAAAGTTTGGAATTTGGAAAATGCTAAGTGCTAAATGCATGTGTTTGGAACTTCGAGGGCGGTACAGATCTGCCAGTGGAGGTAGCTACACACCCTGTCATGTCTTTTCAGGTATTCCGTCTTTGCTAGGATTGGACAAGCTGAGACAATATGATCAATGGTTTCTACTTGCTCCAGGCAAATGCGACATTTATCATCTTGGGAAATTTTGAGAACCGCTTTATCATAATGTCGTGTTCTCAAGGCCTGATCTTGGGCAGCTATTACAAGTGCTTCCGATTCTGGCTTCATTCTTCCCCTTTTAAGCCACATAAATGATTGATCTTTATTGATCTGCACCTTGTCCATTCTTTTTAGGTATTGTCCGTGGAGTGGTTTGTCTCTCCACGATTTCTTTAACATTTTTTGTGTCTCAAATTTCATGTAAGTAACATCAGAAGTTCAGTTATATATTATTATTATTATTATGCTTAACATGAGAATAGAAACCAAAACAATATTATAAAATGTAAAATAATATGAAATAAATAGTCCAGTCGGCATGTACACACATGGAAACATAACGTTTCGCGCCGAAAATGCCTTGGCCCGTGGGCTTGATTGCGATGGACATCCCTCACTGCCAAACGCGATGTCTAACGATGGGGTTTAAAACTACGTTCTCTCGACCGAACTATGAAGAAGAAATTCATTTGATTCGAGCGTAGAAAATATTTTAACGTCCATTTAGAGCTAAACGTAGTACAGAGGTAAAAGACTCCCGCGATTCCTGCCCATGAAATTAAATTGGCATTCATTTTTGTATACGTAATGTTGCATTTAAAATGTGTTGTTATAAGAAAGTAATGGAGCAGCGAAAGGCCAGCTCAGTGGTTAAGTGTTGTTCCAGAACTGGAAAAGTGGCGGGTTCAATTCCGAGTCTAGGTAAATATTTTCGTTCGTCATATTTTTTTCGTACAAAGCAACAAAAGATTTAATTTGTTTCAGCAATATGTTTTTTTGTATTTTCCAGTGGCGTGTTCTTGATGTACGCAAGGCACGCACAGCTTACCCTGTTACTTAGAAACAAAATTACTTTATTTTTAACACATATTAATCTTACTTTATTTATAATATAAATCTTCTAATTTATCGAAAGCCTGATGTATTTTGCACTAACAATTATAATTTATATTATAATATTTTTATTATATAATATTTCATAATTATGAAATGCCCGCGCTTGCCGAGCATCGGTGTATGCAATGCGCACGGGACAAAAGGAAGCTCGGGTGCGGTCGGATGCGGTCGGATGCGGTCGGGTGCGGTCGGGTGCGGTCGGGTGCGGTCGGGTGCGGTCGGGTGCGGTCGGGTGCGGTCGGGTGTACTCGTTGCGTTTCTTGGGACCTGCAATGAGTTGCGGGACCTTGCTTGAATGAAAGCAATGTTTCAAACGAAAATCTTGGCTTTTAATGATAAATGAATGTAGATGTATGTACACTGAAGTGCATATTTCTACGTTTAGTATATGTTTATGCTTACTCATGCTAATTCAGATTTTTATTTATCGTTATAAGTGAAACTACCATGCGAGTTATATCCTAGGGTACGCAATCAGTAAGACAGAAGAGCACGAACATGGATCTTTCTACTGCAGGCAGCAGCGAAGACGGACACATGTGCGTGATTTGAGATTTATTAATAAGGTTTGTTTCGCGGCACTCTAAAGATAATAAATACATTGTTAAGGCAGGAATGCCGACGCCGGACACTACTACTTCAAAAACTTGTATAACGAAATTTAAGAGCCACCATTTTAAACTAATGAATGGCTTACCGGCCATTAAATTTTGTTGTTTACACAAACTAAGCCCTACATCACACGCCACTGGTATTTTCTGTCTGATTACACAGAATATTTCAGACGAATCACTGTTTCCACTGCAGAATATTTCCTTCTATTGTCGACGCTGGGTGAATGTATCACATCCAACTAAAAGGATATTTTAGGAAGGAAAAATCATATTTTCTCGGACATACTTGAATGATTTTGATGAATGAGAATTGTACCTTATTCTAGAAAAGAAGATAGCTCTGTTAATGAAATCAATAGATTCAGAACTTCATCACTATCATACTCTAGCAGCATATTGCATTATTTACTATCGTAACCTTTGTGACAGTCACTGTCAACAGTAAATTGCTCCAATCTTCATGGTAATTGTTGAAATGCAATTTTTATTATGAATTTTGAAACCTGAAATCTTTTTGTTTTAAAGTGAATTCTTACGGGACTTAAAACTGTTCTCTCTGTGAAGGTTACGATATAGCACCAAAGATCGCGACGATGTACGATCACGGGCATCCAGGAGGTAGGGCAGCTGGGACAACTTGTTCCAGGCTCCCACTTAAGTGGGACCCCGAAAACGTACAGAATTTTTTCAATATTTTTCTAAAAAACTGGTAATAACATTCATTAAGTGTACAAAAACGTTACAATTGAAATAAACGCGGACCTCCAGTCGTCAAGTGGCCGAGCGGTGCCACCCCCGCATACCAAGCTATAGTTTTTTTATTCTGTTCTGATGCTGTAGGTCGGTTAGTGTTACGTTTAGAAAAAATATACAAAAGCAGGAAACTTTATTCTTTAAAACATTGGGTGCATTTATTTATGACAATCGTCTGTAAAGAAGTTATGTCAATCACGGTCAGTGTGCCCGCTCAGTGCATATTATATGCGGTTTGTGAATTTTCGGTTTGCATAATTATTTTGTTTGTATATATCATTCCCTCCCCAATCCCCTCTCTAGGGGTATTTTACCCCCCGTGTATTATTTTTCCCATTTTAATTATGCAGTAACCAATACCAAGTTTGTAAAAAAGACATTGTTCTCGCGTTGAGTTAATCCGAAACACGATCACACACATAAATATCCATACTTTTTTGGTATATTAATATTTTTGGCAATGGGTACATTTATGAGCCAATGTTTACGCCGACGATGGGATAAATGATAGTTACATTTAATAACTATTATATTAATGATATTTATTTATTTCACAGTTTTACATTGTTATAGGAAACAACTTTCTGTTACCCACAATTCTAATAAATTACATAATTTTAATTTTATTTCTCCATTTGTCCCGATCTTCATAATCCTTGTCTGTTAAGTTCTTGTCATTTAAAATTCCCTTAATTTCTGTCAACTAGGTGTCTTGGGCGCATTAGCTATATTCTAATTTTATATATAAAAGTATTCATGATAGGTTGATTATAATCGTAGGTAATAATAATAGGTTCATTATGATAGGTTGATTAAATATGTAATTCGCTTGGTAATTGGCTTCAAAAAAATGTTTTTTACACAAGTTGTGAGGACTTTTATTCTCTTTAAACTATATTTGAAACATTTTTATGCAAGACTGAAGGTTAATGTGCTATAGAAAAAAAATCGAAACAAGTGAGAAAAAATACCGGTTTTTCGGGCCTCTCGGATTTAACACAGGGTTTGGGAAGTCGAAAACTTGGTGTTTTTACTAGTGCATGGGTACATACAACAAACTCAAAGAAAAAGTTCCAATGACTTTTTTTCAGGTAACTCCCTTTTTACAGTATCTACTGACTGGACTAAAAATGCTATTAAGATAAACTTATCAAAGCTAATTTCCCAATGGCGTATAATTAAGGTTAAAGCCAATAAAATAAGTATTCAATTCAATAATCAATTCAATAATTTCCCAGTCAACTCTGGACGTAATGAACCAAAAGCATTGGTTCCGATCCAGGTACATTACAAATAAACACTAGATTGTTCGGTTATAGTGAGCTCCCCACATCAGATGTAATAACAAAGGAAATGGTACAACATCCGCGCCAAAATATTTCTCCTGAGAATTGCGAATTTCAATAACTTACGGGTTTGCAGGCGGAAGATATCGTGTGTTATTTCTGTAGCATCTACAGCGATTGAAAGGGACTAAGGGAATGTACCCGAGGACATTGTTTCAGCCCATTCAGGGGCGGATCCAGAAGGTACATCAGAGGCGATAGAGGAGGGGAGACGGGAATTTCCGGGCATTAGTATTTTTTTAAATATTTTTTAAAACTGTTCGCTTGAAATAAAAATGTGCGAGTGTATTCATAATGGGAATATTATTTTGGGTGTGATGAGATCTACAGTATATTTGATAATTACGTATTTTTTGAACGAATTCAGTAAAATTACAAAATATTGTTGCCTTTGGAGTGTGCTGTAGCTCCACTTGAACAGCCACTGAGCTCATCTTTGTCAATTCTGTTGGTCACGAAGACTTCATCTAAGCGGACTGCGAGGTAAAAAAGGGAAATCCCACGTAGCTAGGACATTGTAAGTGCTGTGAAAGGATCTTCCACGACAGAAGAAATCGAGTGTGATGACAAAGAGTATACAAATGAAGAAAGTGTTCCAGCAGTGAAAGAGTCATTCAAGAGTAAAAAGACTGTACTAAAATATTTTGAGTGAATAAGATATTTATAGACCCAATTGTAGAAAAAAGCACGCACACTGGAGGAGGAGGAGGAGGAGGAGGAGGAAGTTCAAAAACTATTAATAAAAATCTGAAGAAAGTAATTGAAAAAAACAAACTTTTTAAGAATACATGAAGATACTGATATTTTGAATTCGGTATGTTTGGATATTTCTCTTAATCTCTGAAGTAACAAAATGAATAATCGAGGATATATTTTATTTTGGCGTATAGGGTGTAGTAAAAATAATGAACAAAAATGTTGGGCTCCAGAAGATCACATCAACCGGAGTTAACTGCATATTCTAAAATGAGTAATGTTTTGAGGGAGGGAATTTCAGAATCGTTGATTATTAATTCTGTGGACGAAGTATGGTCTAAAAGTCTGAGTATATTTCAATGTAGTGGTCAGCAGGTTAAAGCATTGATTTTAGGAAATCCGCTCCAAAACCTTTCAAGAACCTGGTGGTCGTTAAAAGGGAGTTGGAATGTGAGAGCGTATCGCTTGGGCGTCCGCCTCCTTTCCACGGGAGGTCGGAAGAAGACGGCGACAAAAACGCACCCTTTCTCTGCGCGACCTTCATCTCTCTGCCTGAAACCCACATAAAGAGGCAGGCGGTGCACGCGCGTTTTTGAATATCACTTCTATAATGAATGCGACCATCACGCGGAACCAGTTGTCGGGAACACTTACGAGGACCATTTTGTGGCGAAATTTTCATTTCGTTCTTGTTCGCACAAAAGTAGCAAGTACCAGATGGGTTTATTTGTTCATAAATGGCATTGTGTAGGGCATGAATTATCTTTATGGGAGCTCCAAGATGCAAACACGATAAATATTAACCACAGAATAGTTTTCTCTGAAACATATCGACTTATTGATAAATTAAACTTATTTTTAATTTATAATTTTAAGTTATTCATAAGCTCATAAATGAATAACTTAATTTTTAATTAATTAAGCAAATTAAAAACGTTAAATCCTTCGGGTGGGTTATGGATAGCGTGCTTGCGTTCTGTAAGGCGGTCCCGGGTTCGATTCCAAGCAGGGTACAAATACTGCTGTAGCTTTTAATACAAATATCTCAGCGTATAAAGCTGTGTGACGGAAGAAAAAAGCTCAGGCAGGCCGAGCTAGCTAGGTATCGTAATGGGAATATGTTTTGTTCGCCAGAAGGCCTTACCCCTAGGCATGGATAATAAATAAAAACAGGGTCCAGGCCTGGGCATGTCGTTGTAGAAGTCAAATTAATCCGACTCTGAAATGCTACTAACTCTCTAGTTTAACAAGAAATTTAAATAGAGCTTCATTCACGAGGGAACTGTGTTGGGTTCTAGTTCGTTCTTAGGCGTTTTAGCTAGAAAACGTGTCCCCTGCTCTTATCAATGCGATAACAGTGCACTCGCTTCGCCCACCATTCACAGTTAAGTTGTTCACGGTGGAACGAAGTCTCTTTTCAATATTTTACGATTATTAAGTCAAAAAATTGTGTAATATATAAATGTTTACAGCATTATCCATTCATTTTGTATTCGACCTCGGACACCAAAATCAAGGATCGCCACACATTTCTGTCAACTTAGTCAACAAGCCGTCAACTTAACGAACAGTAAGGTAGCGACCAGCTTCGCTCAATTTGATGTAAGTAGTTTTTTTTCCGAAAAAAGTTAATGGCTTTGAGGTCGGTTCAGCGAACAGTGCGCTCATTATAACCTTTAGCCAAAGTAGTTAACCTATATTACTCGTAGACTTGATTTGCTTAAAAGAATTCTATCAACGGGTTGTGCATACATCTTACTAGTAAGGAAGTAACCGAAGATTTAATGAAAATGAGCATTACAATTAACGTTGCAAATGTTTTCCAATTCATTTCAACTAATACAAGAATAGCTCTTTCTAGTGCGTGTCCAAGTATTACACATAGTGTTCTCGACTAAAAATTGTTAAAGCTTTGTTTTAGAATGGTTTCTCCAAAGTAACTTCTGAAAGCTTTAATCGACTAATCTTATGCGACATTGTATGTTTCCGCAAGCAAACATTTGTCCGAGTTAGTGATTCAAGAATCTTTTCATGTAATCCTCAATTAATCACTGTTGGTTTATTCTCGTAAAATCAGGCCTTATTTGTGGGCAAGCAAAGTGGCCATCTTGCAAGGAATTGTTCTTCGATGATAATATTGCAGTTCACCAAAACCAACCTATTCATGAAAGAAATTCATAATGCATATATCCTCTCCTGAAATGGTGTCTGATCCTATTATATTCTTCATATCTCTCCCTTTTCTAAATTATACGAAGAGTAGTTTTAAGGCGGTTCCACACATTCGGCAGTCGCCAAATAACGAGCTATCGCTCGTCCAATTCCGAGCGGCTGATGGGCTCGGCGAATGTTCGCTTCCTTTGATGTGTCCAGAAGGTCGACAGGCGGTGGGTAGGGCGAACACCCAATGTTCATCTTTCGGGAAATAGCAAGCGACCCATCCACACTACTCGGAATTCGGTGACCGGTCGCTTGCTACTCGTCGAATATCGAATGTGTGAAGCTGCCTTCAGGGTCACAAAATAACCCCGTCCCCTTCACCACACCAATCAGACTTCCCTCTATCTCCCCTCCGAGGACTCCGATTTTACTTAAAGTGTTCGAAGCAACTAACGCATTTGACAACCCCATTGTAAACTGAAAAGACTGAATGTCATTCTCTCGAGAAATAGCGAGCAACCCATTCACTTGCTTACTACTCGTCGAATACTGAATGTGTGGAGTATGTAATGCGTGCGCTCCCTAATTCAATTTTTGTATCATCCTTCCTTACATCAGGTACTGAATACTAAAATCTACAAGTAATTCAGAAAATTCTGAAGCCGAAGTAATTGGCCTAAATAAGGAAAACTAGAAAAACATAATAAACAAACCAAGAAAATTAAAACAAGGACAGTACAGATTAACATTCGTGGGTTGAAACCAAAAAGGTAATTAACAAAGACCATGTTTCCACGCCTTATCCATGTTTTTACCCCCAGGTTGTGCTAATTACTCAGTTATGTCCGTGGAAACGGATCAAAAGACGTTATTAATATTGCAAAATATTATTCAGAAAATTTGGGGAGACTAGTAATGATAAGTATTTCTCATTCCTTTTAAGAAACGTCATAGTAATTGATGCTATTGTATAGTCAAAAAACTATACCCAAAAAGAGAATCTCATTACATTTCTGGCATGAGCAGTCGTAATGGATCTTTTTCAAGAAACTGAAACTGTTTTTGTACAAGAAACCTTTTAAATTAAAACAAATGTAATATTCCTTTCTTCTAAGAAACAAACTAAAAATACTTTCCACAAATTAAAAGGGGTTTAAAAACAACATTTAGAAACAACACTACAACACAAGTTGTAGGTTTGTTAGTTTTACAAATATAAGAATATTTTTACATCGAGTATCCCTGATAACTACCTTCGAGACAACAATGGCAAGAGTCAAATTAAGTTTTAATTTATTCATCTGCAACGTTTTCCTGCCAAATGATCAAGAATTAAATTCAGATGAATTAACGAGGTATCTAAATCCTTGTTACCGCTACATGATTTCATTAGACATAATATCCTAGGGGAAACATCCAAATCTGGTAGAAAGGAAAGAGCAATTGAAGAACTGCTAATCAATCACGGCGAACTGACCTTGGTACTTCAACGCACGAAACGCACCTAAAGGCGTATTAGATCTCAGCCTTGCATAGAAAATCATAGCCGATCATAAGATCTTATTAGATTCCCAGCCAAAATCTATACGTTAGTTAGTGACGACTGTCCTCAGATTGTTAACTTCTCTCACAACAATAAAAGAAATAACTAAAATGCAATCATAAGCAATGCTACGGGGCCCGTATATAACTTAAATGAAAACATTGACAAACGTACTAGTCTCAGTTGTCATAATCTCTTCCAATAAACAGAATAACTCCAATAATAAATATTTTGCCGACATCACGAACAAGAGGAAGACTTTTATTAAGTACGAAAAAATACATGCAAAAAAATGCATTGCTTACAAAATACTAGAGCAAACGCACGTCTAACTCTCAAGTTCAGTAAGATTAAATGACTTTACTTCCTCTATTATGAGTCAAATTCCTACCTCGATCCTCTGACAAAAAATTAAAGCTATTTCAGGATTGATCAAATCTTTCCTCGACAAATTTGTGATTGATAATGGCGTGAAGCACTGTCGATCCCATGAAATTAGCAACATGCAGACTAATATACTCGTGCTGTATGCACAGCTAACTTTCAAGTTGGAGTGCGCGCACGATGGCGCGCTCTATATATTGAAGCCTACGGTTCAGCGAACCAATATTGGTTACACCAAACAGCCGTCGGAGCGAGTCTGGGCTAGTAGCGGCGACGCGTCTAGCGCCTGGAAGAGCTGATCTGATTTTGACTTTGCTTGAGTGCCTTTAAGTTATTGTTGTGGATTACTTTCCGTCGACTACGCAAGTGCTCTGTTTCATTCTGTTGTTAGTATTTTTGTAAAGCTGAAAGCTCAATAAACTGTTATTGTTGGTACACCAATCTTCCTACCTTTTTCATACATTTCAAAACGAGGACTCGAACGCTCGTAGAAAATACAGAACAAATCCTGAACGCCAACAAATACATGGAGCAATCCATTCGTTGACATTAATCAATGAAGATGAATTTAATAAACCTTTCTTCAACTATCAATTTATTCAAGTGTTAAGAAAAATCAGGAACTTTGTCAAGGATTATACAGACTTAAGAATCTACTAAAATGAAATTGCAATACAGAATTGCTTATGGATGTGTGCATTTTCTCACAATCATTAACATAGTAAACGAAATCAAAATCCCTGCTGTTAAAATGCTCATCTTTGTTGATGATATTACTCTTCTCTGTGGAGGAAGCAGACTCAGTTTAAAGGATCGGATTATGAAGAAACTTTCCTTGATTAAGAATTGATCAATAAATTCGTTAGAAAAACGAGAATAAAAATTTATAAATTGCTCCAGAAACCAAAATATTTTACAGACAGAAATCTGTCTTCCAATTGAGGAACACCGCCTGAGCGGAACAAATTTTTACAAAATATTTGGGATAATATTCGACAAAAACATTCTTGGAATAGTTCAACTTTGGAGTTGTGTACAGCTCAGCAACTAAACACGTTTTACGTAACTCAGTACTGTTGTTAACACGGCATGTTGCTTAAGCTTGGAGATCTCCTGACCAAACCAAGATATAGCCTACTATAGTAGAAGCGGATATTCCCCATTAGTTTTAAGGACGTTTCTAGGCCTAAAATTTCCACCCACTAGTGTCACTTCACCTTCCAATTCCACTCAATATACTTTAAATCCTTCCAAATAATCAAAATATGTTGGCCATTGAAATTGTCAAAAACCTCAACGTGAATGACTCGTCAAATTAAACGTAAATCCTGTCCATTACGTATTCTCTCATTAATACATAAACCTCCCTATCCATAGAAATCTTGTACTATCTATAAACCTCGAATCAAAGCAATTTCCACATGCAGAAGTAAAAACAGTTTCCTACCTTTAATTTCTGATCTACTCCTAAAATTTGTACAGATGGATCAAAACAAGACTCAAGATCTGGGTGCACCATAATATTCTTCAATCCCCCGGCTAATTGTGACTTCCGTACCAATTCCGTTTTTACCTTCCCGTATACATAGGCAAATGCGGAGTAATATATATATATATATATATATATATATATATATATATATATATATATATATATATATAGTGTAGGGAAAGTTATGTAATTCTGCGCGAAAAAACGGCGAATTTTCAGCAGAAAAAATTCATTGCCGGACCGTGATTACGCGAAAGTGGATAAATCCTGCTAAATTAAGAAAAAATCCCCTAACACGTGATGTAGACAGAATCCCTGACTTGTGCGACCTTCATACCTAAAAGCCAATTGAAAGCAAAAAGTCTGTCCGTCCGATGTCTGTGAACAACACAAGCGCCTAAACCATAAGTACGATTTCTTCCAAAATGGATGTTCCCTGGTCGATCTACTCCCACTCGAGGCGCCGCGGTTTTGACAAACGTACTTCAAACAAACTTTTATATTTGGGGTACTTTACATGAAGTGCCCCGGACATTTTCATATTTTCACAAAAACGACACCAAATTTTTTCTTGAAATTTTTTGGAAGTGTAGAGTAAAATACACTTATAAAAGTGGCGTAGGTCCGATTATCACGGTTAACTCTGAATTTTCGAAAATTGCAAAAAATTTTCAAAAAAGTTTGAATTTTTTCGCTGTCTTCCTACAACTATAAAATTGAAGATAGAGATTTTTTCTTCAAATACAATTTTTTTCCATTATTAGGTCTTTCATTAAGTTCCTGCACATTTTTTGAAACGTTTATTAGTTTTCGTGCAATATTGCGTTCAAATTCAAGGGGTCACGAGATCCGCCAGATCGATCGGGGAGTATCAATTTTGGAGACAATCGGCTGAGCGGCTAGCGTTGTTCACAGACGGACAGGCGTTTTGCTCTCAATTGTTTTTTCGGTATCAAGGACCCACAAAAAAGGGGTTCTGGCTGCACCACGTGTTAGGAAATTTTTTGAAATTTAGAAACTGGATTTATCCACTTTTTCGTTACCAGGGCCCTGTAATAAGAGTTTTTCTGCCGAGAATCCACCGTTTTTTTCGCGCAGCATTACATAACTTTCCCTGCATGTATAGTATATATGAAAGAAAAAAAAATACAAAAGCAAGATTTTCTCAAACACGGTTCCAAATTTTTTCTTTAAAGTTTTGGTAGGCATAGTGATAAATGTACTCTATGCGATGACATAAACCCCATATTGCTCTATTTTTTTGTTTTTTAAAAAATTGCAAAAATGTATTTTTTTGCTTATCTCTCTCGTCGTCAATATTTACATAGAGGCGATTTGTTCACATTACTAAATTTACGAATACATTTGTTTTAAATGATGTCTGATAAAGTTCCTTGAAAACTCCACAGTTTTCTGTGAAAACGAGCTCAGTATTCGCAGTTTCAGAAACACTCAAATGAAATTTTCTCGAAAACGGCTTCAAATTTTTTCTTCAATCTTTTAGTACGTATAGTGCTTATTGGACTATTTAAGATGTCATAGAATTATTTGTATTGTGTTCTTTTGTTTTTTCAAAACGCACAAATTGGATGTGTTTGAAAGATCTTTAATATGCACTTGACCAGCAGTTTGTAAACATTATTGTATTTATGAGTGTAAGTGCTTCAAATGACTTCAAATGAAGTTTCTTGAAAATTTAAAAAAAATATGGGAAAAAGAGCTTCAAATTTCCCGTTTTTAGTAGCGCTAAACGCTATTTCATTAAAAATGGCTCCAAATTTTTCAAGCAAAGTTGCTATTTTGGACGAGGTTTACGTGTTCTTTAATATTCTAAAATTAATATTTCCGTTCTACCATTAGGAAACCGAAAAATTGAGAAAAATATACTTTGGGCGGCGATAGATGGCAGCTGGCAAGATTATGTGTCAAGTTCGAATAGTTATCTCAGACCCAAGGAAATAGAAAAAAATACAGGAAAGTTCGTGCCATTCTGCAGCATCACTATTTTTAATACGCACGCCTACATTCAGAGCGGTCAGGGGTCTGACTTGTGTAGTTTTGAACAAAGTTTGATGACGTCGCGCAGAGCACAGGACCTCGTATTCTACGCATGCGCAAAAATGATGGTAATTTAAGCTCTAAGGCTGCGAGATGCACATCACTTCACAATAATCTTGGCAATGCTTCAATAGCTCTCTCAAATCTGCCATTTACTTAGCAGTTTCATACTAGAAAATAATGTAATTGTCAACAGATACCAATAGTCACCGTAGTGAGATGGCGGCAAAATAGGCCTCTAACTTGTAAAACAATTTTAACGTTAAAATTTTTATAATTAACAAATTTGATTAATACCCATGAATCAAAAGCTTAATTTTTATGAGAAATATAAATTACTTTTAGAATTAAAATTTCAGTATAATTTTTATGAATTTTATGTCGATGTATTTTAAACTAGTCACAATCATTGAAACAGGTTTGTACGCAGTTTGTAATTTATTAATAAAAGTTTAAATATTTTTCTACAAATACTTTTTGAACATACATCAATTGGTAATTATGATATATCCTTGTGATGGGAGGGATTTAAGTTTTGTTTGCTCCGGACGCTGGAATCTATTAGTTCTGTCACTTCTAACAGCATACAGCTAGTTTTCAGCACAAGTCGCTACTGATGTCAGTTAAGTATAAAATCTACTCCAAGTTGCATCAGCTTCCTAAGAGTTGATATTTAGGATGGATGTAGAGTCACTAGCTATTTTAAATACTCAATAAAATTACAATATATTAATAATTTAAAGTTATAAACAGAGTCCTGATGAAAAAGATATTTTTAGGATTTCAAATTGCCTACTTCACTTCAACTTTAACAGCTGGAAGCTGCACGTGCATCGTAAACAAAGATCTAATTTTTTTGCCTTTGTAAACCCCATTACGATCAAAACTGGAAATTCGAAGACCGCTGACCAAAGAATAGAATTTGGTGGATTAATGCTGACTTTACGCCAACGCCACACCACTTTGTACTAATTGTTCGCGATCGGTTGGACCAAACATTTCTTGGTCGTTAGCTTGGGAGGCCTGAAAATCACGAATGGCCGCAAGAATTCTAGATCTCAGTTCGTGCGTTTTTTTCTTAAGGGGATACTCTGAGGAGGATATGTACAAGACCCAACTTCGCACATTATGGCAAAGGAGGCGCGAATTCTAAAGACAATGGCCAACCTCCCAATTAATTTATTTCAGAAAAGTTTCAATTGTACCAGTGAAAGTTTGAGGAAGTTGGTTAACAACTCCGGTGTCTATGTTGAATTCAAAATATTATTTTGCTTTCTTATGTAACAAAGGTTATATGTTAGTGTGTCCAACATGTGTGTGTTCACGGTCCAACAAATGTCCTCACGTGTTTCTAATAAATTAAAATAAATATTACAGAAACAACAACATATTTTTAATATCTAGTTACTTTACACCCAGCCTATAGTGACTGTCCGTTCCTTGAAAATGCTTAACGTAAAATAAAGGCTCTTTGAAATCACGCAATGTCTTGCACTTCTCTGTATTGAATAACACGAGAGTTTAGAGAAGCTTCAACATATTTTATAGATCTTGCGGAACAAATGCCAGAGCTTCTGTAACTAATGGTCCAGTCTAAGCATTTCCGCACCACAACCGATTGATTCACTGATCCGATCCACTCCGCTGGTTTCCATTTACAAACTCTTGAATTTAGGATATTTTTCTGAATCCTTGGTTACGGTCATCAAGCACAGCATTTACTAGTAGAAACGAGTTTTTCTTCAAATTCCGGATAAAAATATTCGGTTTGTGTGCGGCTATCGTACGATCAGTATGAGTTTGTTGGTCGTGTAATGTTGTTCACGGTCCAACAAATGTGACAGATTTTGATGAGCGTTCGTACAATTTCGCGCATGTGTTTGGAACTTTGCGGACATCTGCCATTGGAGGTAACTTCAGGAATTGATGAAGCTGAGACGATGTGATCAATCGCTTCTTCCTTTTACTGACTCTTACAGTTACTATTATTATGGCAACACTGGCGACTATGCAGGTGACTTTCGCCCGAACAAAAACTTGCTACGTGTTGCGAGAGAGAACTGGAGAGAATAAGGAGAGAGAAGATATTTTGAAGAATGCGAGTTTCCCCAGATGTGAACCTTGTCTTGTATTAAAACGCTTTTACATTTTATTTCTGTTTTCCTTCTATGAACTGGAAGATCATTCAATCATACTGTTTTTATCTAGCTAAATAATGTAGCAATTTTTATAAATGAAATAAAATATGGCTTCAATAATAATAATTATTATTATAATTATTATTACAATAATTAACTATTATTATTATTATTATTATTTGAAAATAGGGTATTTCAAATTTGGTATATGCGATGGTCCATGATGATGATCCATCCATGATGTAGATACCAAAGAAAATATGTATTCCTTGATGTTTTTTAAAAGGATAATTTATGCTATCATTATAATTGCCTTCGTAATCGAAACATTTGTTCACATCGAAACTCTGCGCCCTAGGAAAGTGGAAGACCAATCGAATGAAATACTGCTTGCATATTTCTACAATAAAATCAAAATCTTAGAAATTGTAGACACTTTTGAGAAATAATTGAGAGTTCATAGAAACTTCGTAAAAGAGAATGCTGGTATCTCCAAGTACGTGTGTGTATTTATCTGAAGAACAGGATTCGCAATGTTACAATACTGTATGACAAATCTGCTTTACTACAAGAGTGACGTGTGGGAAGAAATTCCTGGGGGAAAGAAAATATTACTTCAACCAGCGTGTGATTTAAACCACTCTTAACAAGTCAAAAATTATTTCCCCATGTTTAAAAAAATAGTGATAAAGTTTTTATGCAGTATCATTTACATTTGATCCCCTTTCGAATTTACACTCTCAGTAATATTGGGTGTTCCTTGCATTCATGGGGTATAGTCTACAGAGTAATTAGTTTGTCAGTATCGTACAGCATTCCCCGATAAAGACCGTTCATAAGACTGTCTTATATTACATGCAATCCGTGTAATTTTGTGTACTTTTTTACATCCTTCATATCGTAGCAGATTTTGGTTTTTATGAGAGATGTAATCTTGTTTACTGAGTAGTTACGCCAGCAATAATGATAGCAGAAAATGATTTTTCCCAGGAGAAGAGTCAAGGCAAGCACTTACTACAGATGATACGCTTTAAAAGTAAAGAGAGTGCAACAGAATAGAGTAGATTGACGACGTCATTTCTCATCTGGTCTCTTAATCAATGTTCTTAAGGTAGAAAGAGTGCTATTTTTTGTTTTGTTGGCTGTTGGGTAGCGATTGTTTGAGCAGAAAGCTTTTACTGCTGATTTAAGACTTTCACCTGAAATAACTATGCATTACTGCCAACTGGCCCCAAAAACGATAATCCATCGTCAGTCACTTAAAAAGCAATAAAGTGTGTTGCTTTTTAGAGAAAATCTAGTACACCGTCAAAATGACATAATTAAAACTTCAGAGTTAACTTTTTTGTAAATTTAAAGAATTGAAAAATAATTAAAATGCTCACATTTTTATCCTTAATTTGTTTCAAATTCAATTTTCTTGTAAAAAGGTTCTAAATGTTGGGTTAAATTGTATATACTACATTAAAATTATTTGACTACATTGTCATATTTTATACTTAAACTAACTTAAACTTATCTAAAAAAATGTAGGTAGAACAATTTTCTATTTGTTGCCAGGTTTTTCTTAGGTTTCTTAAATTTTTTTTCTGTTAAATCATCTTTCTTGTAAATGCCGGGTAATTACGAAGAATCTTTGGGTGGCAGTGTAGTAACTCCCAATTAGAACCCTCACCGGCACCCTATGAGCACAAAATCACTTAAGATAATTACCTTCACCAAAGTTGAACTAATTGAATTTCTCGTACGCTGCTTCCCTCCCTTCTCGCATCGTCATCTCCCGTAGAAGTTGAAATGGAGGCGAAGCGGAGAACATACTCGATCGAAACTTCGCTTAGACTCAGAAGGGAGACGAGAGGCAATAGCTGCTGTAAGAGCATGTAGCAGGAAAATACTGCTCCACAGTTAAGAATAAATACTGCCGTGGTTAAGAGGCGTTAGAGAATTGAGTCCGGAAATACTTGGTGGCGAGGTGAGAGCGGCTATGGTTAATGACTGGTTAATACTGGTACTAGTTGCGCAATGTCTGACGGAGAGATGTGAAAGAGTATTTTGCGTGAAATGAAGCGTTGAGGTTACAACGGAAATGTAAGGGAGGGTGGAGAAAAGTGACGAAAATATGGGAGTGGGTAGTGAGTAAAGGAGAATGAAAAAAGTGCGAAGTCGGTTTGGGAGAAGAGGGCATTGGAAACGCCTGGAATTTCGATTAACAGGTAACCACAGAATAAATAAGAATGAGTTAACTTTAAAAAAAGCTGTTAAATAAAATGATAAGCCAGTTTCGAAGCTTTTTGAGGTAACTCTTAGGACCCAGATGGACATACAGATATCCTGCAATCACGTTAGATTTGTTTTCAAATATTCACCTCGAATTTGGCGAGTGAAGTAAGTTACAAACAGGATTTTCTATGAGTAAACACATGACTCACAACTAGATATAAGAATAAAGTACACAGTTCACGTCCATAATTCGCAAGTTCATAAACTTGCCGTGCGTTGAAGTCTGTTCAAAGGCCAAGCGTATAGAAAAGAGATCTGCAAGAGTTACCTCAGGGAGTGGGGTGATGAGGGTCACCTGGAGGTCGGAGTCGATGGCAGGAGGCTTCATAGCGGCACTCGAAGCCTGGGAGGTCGACGGAAGTCAACTGCGGAAGCAGGTCTCCCACGCGCCGGGCCCCGGGCTCCCAGAGGGTCTGCTTGCCCAGAGCACAGAGCACGTCTTTGTGAAGCCAAGTTCCGAAACGGTAGTTTTGTGCGAGATCTTTCGTATAATGATTTGAACATGAAGATGATCAAAAACAATAAATAACAGATATCTTGTACGCAAAGAAGGTTGGGTGAGGGTGATTAAACTGAAAACAACAAGCGAAATTTATATTTTGAAAGGAGAAGAGTAGTGTATTGGAGATGAGAAACCTTACAAATGCATAGACTTCAAAGTGTCTTAAAAATAGAGGCGCAAAACTGACCAGGATTACAGATAAATTTTTCTTCGAATCTGAAAACGTACAATAGTTTGAAATATGGAATTACCCATATTCGATGACGTAACTTAAATGTGAGTACATATTAATATATGCCTTCAAGTAGTTTGTGTTGTGACATAATCAAATAACGCCAGTCAACTACACTAAATATTACTTTAAAGATGATGGAAAGTAAAAACTGTCAACAAGGACACACTCTCTCGCATTATTTCAAACTTCGTAATTTTTGAAAACTCATAGAGTTCAAAGAAAATAAGACCTTCAACATTTTTTAAACCGTCTTCCATTAGAATATTGAAAAATTGAGAAAATACGAAAATATGTCTTTTGGGAGGCAATAGATGCTGAGAAGAGGGTGGAGCAAAACCGAAAAGCTAGCCCAGAATAAAGATAAAAGAAAACTAACTAGCATGAGAAAGTCTGAGCAATTGTGCAGCACCAGTAGTTTAAATTCTTTTGTTCTTAGTGTTACTAGAATATGATTGTTTGCAGACATTCGTGACGGAAGAATGCACCATGAAATAGTACGTCTCCACATCATTAAATGGGAGATTGCCCGTCGCACAACCGAAGCTGCGTTGCGGGTAGTGAGCGTGCAAGACCCGACACTATCGGATAAGAATTTCATTCACTCGTTCAAAAACCGTAGAGAAGTTGAGAGAAATAAGAAATCGCTGTTTCAGATTAACACATGCGTTGGGTTCACTGCCAATCCCGCAGCACTAAATGACGTAAAACCACTCTCATTTTTCTCGGAATGATAAGCAGGAATGAAATTGTTTATTCTGTAGACCGTAGAATCAAGTTCAAAAGTTGATTCAAGTATTCCGTTTTTGAAATGCAATTTACTGGGAGTAGCATACGTAAGTTTACAGAAAACTCATGATACAGTGTAACATGTGTTACGAGATTACATGCAGATTTGTCACATGAGAACTGTTCAAAATGGACCACATAGAAATCTATTCCTCGAAAATTCCATCGTTGAAATATTGGTTTAATAATTTTATCGCAACAAGACCTTCTAATATCCAAAAGTGTTCTCAAATTCTACATTGTAATTCTTCTTAAATATTGAAGATCTCTTGCTCTCACTGAATAAACTTTGTTCGAAAATCAGCGGAAGGTCTGATGATTTAGATAGCCACACTTTTCTATTCAATCTTGAAATTTTAAAACAAAAATACGCTGTTTTGGGAAAAGTCTTTTGTTCATATTAAAAATAACACCAGTAATAAGCATGCACTGGAACCTCATTACTACTATTAATAAGCAAAACTCTACACAACATTGAACAATGTAAGTCCATAGTACTGTTTGCATCCTTAAATAAAATATTTCTGATCGAAATTCCATCTCTTCAGTTAGTAACTAAACATGTGTAGTGATAAGCTGAATTATTGTGCACACTATTTTCTCACTAACCTGTACATGCAGCATATTGCATTACACTTTTTTATGTTACATTTTAAAATGTGTGTTCCGATTTGTAGTTACCAAGTTATTGTAAGAAGTACAACATGCGTGCTTAGAGTATGTATTCCAAAGAGGATTACCTTGCCTATAAAAAATTAGATATTTCGTACAATTTCTTCAAGAATGCGATTGATTGATTGATTATTCCAGGCGCCTGAACCGCTATCAATAATACGATAAGTATAGTTCATGCTTTATCGTGGGGGGAACGGTGATTTTCCCCCCACTGGATGGCGAGATTTGGCGAGTTCTTCCCAACCAGCTATCTCCCACCAGCGGGGTACTGCACCAGCCGGGACAAGCTCTTAGCTCCCGACTGGCCTCCCGACATGCGTGGTAGTGTATAGTGCATGTGTGTTTTGTAAGAAAGGGTGAGGATAGGACAAGGACAAGGGCTTTGTGTCCCGTTTGTTAAGGTGTTGTCCCAGCATTCGCATAGTATTGATAGGAGAAACCAAGGAAAACTACCGATCAGAGTAGCCGGCCGCTAGGATTCTCCTCCAAACAGCAGTTGAGTTTCACCTAGTAATGTAGTTAGAGTCGAAAATCCTTCTACCGTCGAGACTCGAAGCCTAGAATCCCCCGGTCAGAGGCACTGCAGTGGCATCAATTGATACCCTGAGCCACCTAAGCAAGTCATTTCGAATATTTTTCTTTCTTTTCCTTTTTTTTAATTTGCGTTTTGGGCTGCGAATATCCAAAAAGCGAATCTCCGCCGGGGCTGAGGCGGCAGCGGCGGCGTGCGTCCCCGCGTCCAACGTGCAATCTCCCTGGAGAAACGCGGGTTTCTCCCGCCCACGCGCCGCGCTGAGCCGCGCCGCGCCGCGAGCACCGAAAGCGCGCTGGGGCTTTCTTCCGTTCCGCGCCGAGCCGCCGCGTTGACGACGCGGCGTCCTCTGGCCGCCGCGGCGCGCTGCTCTCGCCGGATTACCGCACAACGCGTTGCGGAATCGCATTACAAACGACGCGCGCCTCTGCTCGAATCGCGGTGCCTCTGCGCGCTCGCATTGTTTGAAATTGGACCCGCTTCCCTGCTGTGCCTTTGCTGGTTGTTTCATTGCTGCGAAATGTAATAGCTTTGTGACTTCAGTCTATTATTGCAGTTGCTGTAATGTTGGTTGGGACGATCGTGATTTGTTTGGTTTTATACAATTTATAGTGATTTGCTCGATAAAAAGTATTTGATTAATGTACTATTACGCAAAATTTTAACTACATGTAAAAAATAAAAAAAATTGATTATGAGATGCAGCTAATGGATAGATTCTCCCGTTTTGTATCTTGTAAAAGAAGTGAGATTTTAACTTTTGATATTTCAGGGTGAATGTTTTTTCTTCGTATTTTAATATTTTTTGTCTACATATAATGGCAGTTTTTTCGATTAAAGTTCTGATTCTTAGAGCCAACACTACTTCAGAGAATCACGAACTTATCCATGCCAATTTTATTGTAGAAAATACGATTCGTATAAAACAGTATCATGAAAAGTATAACAACAATAGTTACTGAATAATAAATAAAATTACTTTATTTATGACTGAATTTTGAGAATCAGGATACAATTTATGGATAACCAAATTTCACAAGATCATGAACATTACGTACGAGTTCTTACTTTATCCGCTCTATCTTGAAGCAAGTTTGTTTCTGTGACATTAGTAGTCAGTAACATTAAATACTTCTCTGCTTTATTTATGAAAGTTTTTCCCCTTTAGATTTGGATATTTAAAAAAGGGGATTTTAATTTACTGATAACTTATGTGAAACATTTATTGTTCAAGATAAAAAAATATTCATAATTAATATTGACTTTGAAATGTTTTTTATAATTCGAACTTCATTTCAAGTTATTAAATTCCATGTCTATTTCAATTTTTCAGTGACATTTGCGGGAAAAGGAAATATATTTTTCCCTTCATACAATGTCTTTATCTCCGAGAAGGAAGGTAATGTTCGCGTACACTGCTGATGTAACTTTTGAAAATGTAAAGGTTTTGAAATCAGAACTTGTGCCATATGATTCAGAGCGTTGTTTAAAGAAAATGTGTGGAGTCATTTTGAGAAAATCATGTTTAGATATGTATTTATGGAAAATTGAGATTTTATTCAAAATTATTCGAACACTACGAGTACTAATATTTTAAAACCAGTGATGTTAAAATAGTACATATCTCCCCCTTATTTTCAAGCACATTTACGCGAAAAGTACTCAAATTTTCGAAAAATTGTACATGATATAATGTCAAAATCTGTCTTTAAGGAACATCTTTCATTTAGGGAAAAATCTCTATCTTTAATATTTTAGTTGTAGGAAGGCTACAAAAAAGTTTTCAACTTTTGCAATTTTCAAAAATTAAAGTTTTAACGAACATGAGACCTGCACCATTCTCTTAAACGTCCTTTACACTACCCAACCAAAAAATTAACCAAAAAGAATGAAAGCATTGTTTTGAAAAGATGGAAAATGTCCCAGGTGCTTTATGTAAAGTACCCCTCCCCTAAATTAATGCATTTTATTTAAATTCAAGGGACCGCGACATCAACCAGATCGATTGCTGAATATCAATTTTGGAGAAAATCGGCGGAACGGATTAGTCCCTAGCGTTGGACAGACAGATGGACAGATGTTTAGCCGTCATTCAATTTTTCGATATCAAGGACCCACAAAAAATGGATTCTGGCTACATGACGTGATAGAGGATTTTTTTCTAAATTTGGTAATTCGGATAAATTCACTTTTTTGTTACTAGTACCCTGTAATAAGAGTTTTTCTGACGAAAATTCGCCGTTTTCTCTCAGCATTACATCATTTTTTCTCCACTTCATAGCAAGAAAGTACAAATGTAAACAAACATTTCAAGTGATAATATAAAAGAATAAATTGCATTATGAAAAATATATTGCGTCAATAATGGTGTAGGAGGTTCGTAAAAATTCAACTTTTGCCATTTTTAAAAACTCAATGGTTGAAATGAAAATGAGATTTTCGCAATCTTTATAACCACATAAGAATAAGAATTTTGAAGAAAAAATATGGTTCCTTTTTTGAGAAATTTTGAAATTATAGTAGGAGCTTTACCTAAATATTTCTCTCAAAAATTTAAAGATCAGTTTAAAATTTGCAAGGCTTTAATTTGAAGAAGAAGAAGAACGATCGCAGATCGATCTGTCTCCTGTATGATAGACGTTAGATATGAAGTTATTCACGTGATTAAAGTGTTGCACCACTTCATTATTTATAATATCTTTAAAGACCATTGTCAGAATATCATGAAATTGGCGTGGTACCCCCGGAAGATTATACCTTGTGAGGCAGAAGGAATAATCATTTAAAGGGGGGATATTAGCAAACGTTACGGTTGAGCAAACACAAATATAAACAAAAGCTCTATAACCTCCTCCTTTTGAGGTCCGTTATGAATCAAGAGGAATTATAAGCACAAGCAATGTATATCACTTCTTCCTTAATAAATAATTGGGTACGCAATGTTATTTAACGAAAGATGTTTTGCAGCCGTTCTGAACATACTACATTATATACAGTGCCCACATTTTCTTTTTCTTCGTTTTTTCGATAATCTCACTGGATTCCAAATGTTGGGTTCGGGTTTTGGCTCATCGAGAACGCAAATGACACTCGAACAGTCGGAAATTGGTACACGCATGTGTGTGCTCCAGTCTCGAAGTAGAATTCGGTCTTCGTGCAGCAGGAACTGACACCCACAGTGGGAAGGTGCGTGTGCTAACTCATTGCGGAAGGACAACGCACTGCTCCTTATCTCAATCCCTGGGAATATCTCGAATTCAGTAGGGTAGTTGAGTGTACACACCAACACTCGAGCTGATTCCTAGCACGTGGTGCTGGCAGCTTTCGCACATAATCCACATACCGACTTCATCTGTATTGTTGATCACAGACTAAGAATTACTTTTTACCCAGAAGTTCCCTTAGCACTGTTGTAATTGACAACTTCATAAAAATTAAAATTCTCACAGAGTTCTAGACCTAGGAAGTGTAAATGATCACGAAAGACACAGGAGGAAAAAATAAATTCAGTTGGATTTTATACGCTTAGGACATCTCAACTTAGCTCTAAAACAGACCGGCTTGTAGGTCAATGTATTCTATGAGTGCTTCACCTTCGACATTTCTTTGAAGTACAACCAGTTATGTTTGAATTTTGGAATATTTTGCTTGTGCAAATATTGTGCAAATGCGTAAAAATCAATATTTTGCTTGTGCAAATGCGTAAAAGTCAACAACACGCAGAGGTGCACATTTCGAGTCTACCAATCCCCACTTTCAACAACTTAGATCAGCGATTTACTATAGACAAACTGATTTTATTATGTTAGTAAATTATTGAAATTAAAAGTCCAAGAAGCAACGACAATTAGAAGGTACATTTTCAATTGAGTCGTAATTTGGATATTACAAAATGTACCATTTATTCACAGATAAACAAATTTAATGACCCTAAGCTGTAGGAAGCAACATTAATACGTCTGTGAGAGCCTATCTGTATTACATTACGTTCGCGAGTAATTTTCTCTCATGAAAACTGCATTATTTCCATCTACAGTTGGTTAAATGATTGATTTTCAACTCCTTCAAAATACACCGCATATTTTCACATCACAACCAACGAAAGATATTTTTAAGGCAATTGTTTAAAATGTTTATTTTCACACGTTCTAAGAGTACTTAATGAACTAACATTAAATCCTAGCTTATCACGCAAATAGTGGTCCACAATAAAAAAAAGTAAATTTAAAAGCAAATATTGACCAAAGAAATTTAACTTCTACACCAAAAACAGGAAACACAATCCCTGAAAGAGCATTTAAATTTAAGGCTGTAGGAACACTTCGTATTCAGGAACGCGATGTCTGAGTGCGGCGCAAGCCACGTTCTTTCCACAACCCCGCCTCCGCGCTTTGTTTACTTCCGCCCCACCGCTGCGTCCGCGGCGCGCGCCGAGCGGCCGCGTGCTTGCGCCTGGCGGCTGCTGTGGCGTACTACATCGATGCCAATGTTTTCAAAACATCGATCTTTCTATGAAAATATTGATGTTTCAAACACGATGTATTGAAGCCGATGGTTTTTTGAACGTCGATGTTTTTGTTCGATGTTTTAACGTTTTCGATATTTTGTTCATGGATGAAATGATGAAAATCACAAGTTTGTAAAAGTTAAAATGTGAAATAAATACTGATGGTTCCACTGTGTGTGTATATGTTTGAATCAAACGAACGTGATTTGTACTACCGTCACCGAGCAGACTATCCCTCGCCAGAGATAATCCTGATACCCTTCGTCTTTCCTCGTATTTCGCACATGGAGAAGCAGTACTCTACTTTGTTATCAGTTAAATTTTAATTATAAATTCATATGCACACTGTAAAATTAATTTTTTTCGCACGAATTTAATGTTAAAGGTTACTGAACCAACAGATGCTTTTTGGTCGATGTATTATTAACGTCGATGTTTCAATTTTCAACATGGATGTTTCGTTGTGGATGTCGCATCACTAGGGGACGTACCGTGCGAGCGGCGCATGGCCGCGTGTGGAGAGCAGGGGGCGGGAACGGCGGCGCGGCGCGGCGCTGCTCTGCTGGGCGTCGCTGGCGGCGTCGCTGGCGGCGTCGGCGGCGTCGGAGGGCTGCGAGCTGGAGCGAGGCTGCGCCGCGACTGCCGGCGGCGCCGCGGCGGCGTCGCTCCCGCGCTGACCCACTTCCCCAAAAGAAAGTAAAAGACGAGGGAGCGCTGCATGGGCCTCCGCCCCCTCCCCCCGCGCCCTACACTTTCTCCCGCGCTGCGTCGCGTCGCCCGCCCGCGCGAACCGCGGCGGGTGGGCGGACCGCTTGGGCGCGGACCCGCCGTCAGCTGACGGGGCCCGGGCAGTCGCGGGAGCAGGGGGAGGTCGCGGGGGAGATGGGATGGGCGGGCGGCGAAGGTGCGAGTGGGGTGGGAGAGGTTGGACACTGGCGATTGGAGGCTCAAGGTGCGAAGATTTCCAAGAAGACACCTGGGCGAGCCAATGTGGGGCTTTTCAAAGAATTTCTGTGAACATGTTTGAGTGAACTATAAAAATTATAGGGGAAGATAAGAACAGCAGAATTGCGATAAGTAAACTTACAGAGCTAAGCACTTCGATAGGAATCAGTGGGGAAGTGTCTAATGTGCCTGTAGATGCACTCTTTTGTATTTTGGGTATTTGCTATCAAAGAAGACCTCTATGTTCGTAAAACAGTGCTGTAACCTCCCCCGAGGGGTTAGAGAGATTTATTCACGTGGGTACAAAAATAATATGGTAATGTACGGAATTTTAAAACCCTTTCGTACCGTACGTATACATTTACTCGAAAAATAATTAAAATAAAGTTTCAATGCAAAATCTAATCCCAGACTCAAACTTTGACTTCGAATGTGGAATTGTGCCTGTTTGCATAAGAAAACGAAGGCTTCTAATCAAATCCAGGAGGTTTTCGGTACATGTATTCTGTAATGTAAATAAACGTTCACAATTCCATTTAGTTCTTTTGTTCCTCTGAGGTTAATAGGTCTAGTATCTCAGTGACAGTGTAACAATAAATTCAAGAAAGAGGAGAACAGGAATAAAAACGGCACTGCTGGAAAATACCTAAATAGTCAAAGAAAGTGCAAGTGTTCTTATTAGTCGCAACGTTTTTTGAGACCTTATTTACTTGTTATGTAAAAAATGTACAAATATGTCAGTAAAAGGTAAACAAATGTGTCAATAAAAATGCTTTCAAAGGTCACGAAAGAAACCAACATGTTTTGCATGTACATACATGTGTGTTGACGGGCGTTTTCAGTTGCAGTTGAGTACTAACAACTGGATCACAGGAAATACATGAACTCAACTTACTCAATCTACGTTGTTGGTAACGTCATACTCCTATCCGGTTGCAAATATGTAATTTATGCATGACGAATTTCTCATTTGTGCATTGCATCTACACTTGCTGCAGACCCCACGTCGTAAAGAAGGGTTTCGTAATATATTGAATTGAAAATAGCTCAATTAAAAAAATCCTTCATTTCATTTAAACATCGGTGAATGGTGGCAACTTGCAAACGAACATCGCACGATCTTTGACAAATATAATTGTGATAGATAATTCCACTAGTGGAAATGGTGTGGAAAATCGATAAATCTCTGAGTGGAAAAGAGACGAGGGGATTTATCTGAACATTTTCAAAGCAGGAGTGAAATTTGAGGAATATTTCACGAGTGAAATTTGAATTTTAATAAGCCACAACTTGAAAGTAAATCTGATATCTTTACAAATTTGCGGTTGTTCAATTACTACATGCCTCAATTTCCGCTCACAGTATGCATGACCGTCTACAACAGTACTGCAATGCAATAGTCACTTACACTACAAAGGAGGAAAGTGTTGTATTGCAAATGAGATGATTCCTGCTGAGTTGACGGTAAGGGTCGAGGCTGGACTTTCGAAATTGTAATGTAACACTTCCGTCCCTGTGTTGAATAAGTTTTATTCCATTCTAGATTGCATTAGTGTGTTTTCAAGGATAGTATTCATGCAATGATAGATTGGACAGAAATACTTCTCAAAGTTGCCAGGCAACAGGAGGTTCGGCTAAGCGAAGTGGGGGGGAGGAGGAAGGGGCGAATGAAGAGGGCCGAGAGATGGAACAGACACAGCGGTCGGAGCGGAAAGAGAGTGTCGAATGGAAGGGAAGAAAAAGGAAATGAAGGAAGAGAGGGAATGGAAAAGGAAGAAAGGAAGGGAGAGAAGGGGAAAGGAAGGAAGAAAGGAAGGAAGGGAGGGGAAGAGAAAGGAAGAAGGAAAGGAGGGGAAGGGAAAGGAAGGAAGGGCAAGAGAAAGGGAAAGATGAGGGAAGGGAAAAGGAAAGAAAGGAAGGGAAAAGGCGAAGGGAGGAAGGGCAAGAGAAGAGAAGCGAAGGGAACGGAGGGAAAGGAAGGGAGAGCAAGGAAAGAGAAAGGAGGGTGGGGTGGAACTACGCAATTGATAATTGTAACTTGGACAATGCAGGCTAAATACCTGGACCAATACTAACTAAATACCTGGACAACGCTAACTAATTCTTGATGCATAAATTCGCACGCGCGCGCGCACCGTGTGTGTGTGTGTGTGTGTGTGTGTGTGTGTGTGTGTGTGCGTGTGTGTGCGTGTGTGTGCGTGTGCCAGCTTAACTGTCACGCCGATAGCAATTTGGTGTGGCAGATAACCTAATATTCACATGAATATGCTAACCACAGCACATAGATGAGGAGGGGCGGGACAGTTTAATCGAAGATTGTGGTAAATAAATACCCGAATAACCAGCTATAGTTCGTAAATTAACAAAGGAACAAAAAAATAACTAAATTATCGATTGTGAAACTCAATACTAAGGAAATCGAGTAAGGGGTGCCCCATAATGCCCACGTACAGTTCGCGGGTTCGTACCTTCGGCGCAGCGCAACGCAATCGGGGCGGGGGGGGGGCACAAAGCGCGTGGGCGTGGCTCGCGGCGAGGCGAAGGAGCAATCTCCGCCGCGCGGCGCAACCAGGTCAATGAGCGCGTCTTCCCAAACACACGACGCGACGCGACGCGACGCGACGCGACGCCCCTGGAAAGAGAGCGCGCGTGCGCGAATGAAGACGCGACGCACGCGACGCCACCGATGACGCCCGTGCCCCCGCCTCCGCCCCCCCCCCGCTGATGCGACGGGCGCCGTCACAGCGCTGCGCCGTGATAAGGCGACCGCCGGGACTCGCCCTTCACTTTCCGCAACGAACCGAATCGACTCATAGTGTGACAATTCTAGGGCGTTGTAGCGCGTTTGTCACGTTTTGGACCTTGTACAATTACTCAAGGATTAACGTGATGACGGTTAGACATGTAATGCCGAATTTTGCGCGTTATGAGCGACCTTACGCCTTCAATTCATAGCGCAGGCCTGTAATATTAACCTTATACTAATCTGTTGGAACGAAGTGTCTAGTTTGCCTCAGGGTGAGTGCATAAGACTTTGGGCAAATGAAGAGTAGGCATATGAACGTGATGTACCAGTTATGGATCTAAGAATTGTAGATTTCTCGAGTTGTAAACGTGATTTCTTTCAGAGAATCGTTGTAAACAACTACTTCGAAATCAAAAAAAAACAACTATTTGTCGTTGTAAGGAGAGAGAAGAATTCTAACCAATTATCCTTTATGGAACAAGTTGAAGGATTAAGAAATTTATGAATAACATGTGAGAAAGCTAATACGAATCTGTGATAATCTGTCACCATCTCCTTTTTACATCCTTTTTTCGTACGTTACTCTGCGTGCTTTTTAATTATTTTTAATCTCATTTTAAACTCTAGCATTATGAGGATATAAGGTCGATTGTCACGCGATTTTTAATCGGGATGTTACGAATGTGCTAACACTCCATTACGGGAAACTGTCCGGGTGGCGCCGCGTCCATAGGCAAAGTGCCGACGTTTCGGTCGCGTTCTGCGACCTTCCTCAGAGCTTCCTCAGGACTATATTGACTCCGGCCCTGCGGAAGCCTACGCTCTCCACGTGCTAACACTCCTTACGGGGAAACTCGACCCAGTGTCAAGGGGACAACAGTCATAGCAGGTTTTAGACCCAACGCACACTTACCGAGTACCCACAGACTCTATAACTAACATATTCCTATTTCGACTTCCAGACCAGAACACCATTACACAACAGCATACATTCCACCAATAGCATCTCTATTGCTCTCAGAGTTTGCGGGATCTACAATTTTCTCCTGCCCGCCACACCAAGGAAGTGGGAACCCAGAACCTTGCGTGCGCGAAGAATGTCGCCAGCCATCAGAACG
>JAHLJT010002540.1:0-28057 GCA_031308135.1 Acheta domesticus
CATCTATTTGAAATTCTGTGCTTGAACATGGTCAACCAGCTATAGGAAATGAGACATGCCAATCAAATAGAACATTTTTAAATTTTGTCCATCCTGGAATCTAACCCGGGCTCGCGGCATGAAAAACCAGTTTCTCTATTCATGAGCTATCGGGGTTCGTGGGCGGGGGGCAATATACAGTATGTCCGGAAGCTCCCATTTAAAAAAAATACTTCAGATTATGTGCCGAATTTCTTGAAGAATGTAAGATTCAGTTTTTTCGAAAAAAAATGTCTATGAGAAAGTTGATTTTATTAAATTACTTACTTATTAAAATGCAATCATATAATTAATAAGATTTAATGAAATTTATTTATTAGATTTTATGTTTTGACGATCAAGTGAGTTTCTTTCAATCTATTAAATCTACTTAAAATGCGTTTTTTGTTGTAAATTGTAACCATGTTTTGCAGCTGCGCGCGATGCAGTGGCGCTGATCACGATCCAATCTTTATCGAAAGTAACAAAACTCCTGGAAGCTGGAATTATTGGAATTAAGAAAGTGTTATTTTAGTCACAATCAGTATAAACTAATGTTTGACGCTATGCATACGATAAATGAATATCTCTGAAAATTATCCTTAAGTTTATGGTAAGGTGCGACTATTTTATGAGTGTGCCATGATCGTTGAAAATTCTATCTCGGCCAACGGCCCTTACTCGCCGGGGATCGAACGCTGAGTTAATCTCCTCTGGAAACGCGGAGCGTTTCAAGGTCTCGACCTTCAAAAGGCATGCTTTACAGTCTTGTCGAATAGTCCTATTTGAGATGGCTTATATGGGGATTTATCGCGTATATGCGATCATTCAGGACTTTCCAAAGAAAGAAATCGCATGGAGTCAGATCAGGAGAGCGGGCAGACCATGTGTGGCCATTCTGTCTCCATAAACGCCATGTAAACTCTTAAGGAAATTAAAGAAGTGTGTGCGGTGGCAGAGGCGTGTTAAAAATGGCCATAAATACGCTAAAATGGTCATTTGTCAACACTTGGAAGGAAGGCTCCAGTATATGATGCACATAACGGTTTTGACACATTTTACGTATCATACACACCCCCTTTCTGTTTGAGAATGAACTCCGAGCGAGTCGTCACAAACTGATATTCAACGAGATTGGGAAGCATGCCTTCTGCAGGGGCGAGAACCTTGAGCACCGTTCCCAGGGGAGTTCAGCGCACCGTTCCCTGGTGATTGAGGCCCTCGTCGGCCGAGCAGGATTTTCCACGATTGCGGCACACTGATAAAATAGTCGCACTGTACTTACGAACAGCATTAGTAACATAAAATAACGCATTGATTTCTTTTAGTCTTTACAATGACTTTCGGACCAACGTGTTCCCTCCCCGCCTCTCTCTGCGCCCGTGCTCTGCCTCGGTCGTTCCCCACCCTTGCAGCGACTCTCTGATCGCATCGTCGCTCCATTTATTATTGAGGCGACCTCGCCAAGTTCGTCGCGGGGCGGTCCCGCGCGGCCTTGCAACCATTAACGCGCTGACAAATTGAATTAAACGGCGAGGGCACATTCCTCGTGAACGGGCGGGCGACGCCCCGCCGCCAGCCGTGGCCTCGTCTTCTGCGCCAAGCCACGCAAACAGATAAAGTGAATGGGGAAATGGAGCATGAGTGGACGACGTATAATGATTGATTATTCTTTTTTGTTATTTAAGGTCGCATCAACTACTAAGGTTATTAGCGACCTCTATTGGATGTAACGTTATGGTATGAGGATTGAAACGGTATGGTTGACGATAGGGTGTGAAAGGACGAACAGATACAACCATGCGCGAGGCGGGACTCGAACCCGCGACCCCACGGTCCAAGATCACTATGGTACTAATGTTTTAGCGATCTCGTCCACGGGGTCGACGACTGATTGTTTTGTGTTTCCGGGCGCACCAACGTATAAGATCATTAGTAACGTAAGTGTAGTGTTTTTTTATCAGGGGGAAGTGGCAGCGTTCTTCTCTTGCTGGATGGTGAGATCCGGCCCCGACCTACATCTCGTCTTGTTATGTTGTCCCATCCAGGTATCTCCCATCTGGGAGGCACCGTCCCAACCGACAAGCTCTCAGTTCCCGATTGGTCTCTTTACATGTGTAATAATGTAGAGCGTGTAACTGTGTGTGTAAGTGATGAGGATACGGCAAAGGGGAAGAGGAAAGAATGATTGCTTACGGTCCGTGGCTCTTTATTAGGGTAAATTTTTAGGCATTCTTCTGATGTTGATCAGAGAAATCATGGAAAACTATCGATCCGTGCAGCCCACCGCTAGAATTCTCCTCAGGCAGCGCAGAGCAGAATACGGCCTAGTATCTAGCTAGAGTCATAAATCCTGCTATAGTGACTCTAATTCTACAACCTCCCAATCAGAGGCAGTGACATTAGATAATGCCTCGATCTATCTCAGCCAGCACAACGTATAATGGGTGGTTATTAAAACTGTTGTATGTGTTAAGGTATTTGAGTTAGGTTTGCAGAAAATCGCCAATTAGACTCGCTTTGCTCGCGTATTTCCAAATCGACGGGGGGCTCCGGCCTTCGGACTCTGCGATTAACATTAATGTTCCTTGTAAGAGAAATTATCATTATATTTATTAATGAATAAACTGTCTGTATTTATTTATGTAAGTTAGACATTCGTTATGTTAGTTATTAAGTACTTAGACATTCGGACTCTGGTAGTCCAAAAATAATGCGTGCAAAAATACTAGTGAAGAACAGACGACTCGTGATTCAACAAATTATTGCATACGTTTGCCATATAACACATAAAATACTAAAATATTAATATATATCTTAACTGCAAACAAAATTAGTTTTCAAAATATATTAATATAAAATTAGTTAATTAACCAATTAATCATTAACTTCGTAGATATTGATGATAATTTTAACAAAATTCGTTCATCTCTAATCAGTTAATTAGTTGATCACTGCTTTCAGTAACGTAGTTAAAAGAATGTGCTAGCTTATAAATGTATCGGCCTTGAGGTATTGTGAACGATCAGCAATCAGATGAACGTCATGGCTTGAAGTTAAAAATATATAGTAACCAGCTGTGTATACTATTTAGAATTCTTAATGCACAACACTCAAGTACAATGATTAATTCTAAAAGTTAAGAAATCAGTAACAATCGTACTAGCTCTTGCGACATACGTTTAGTAAAACATGTTTATGACAAATCATGATCAGATTGTAAGTAACCCAATGGTAATGCATGGCTGGCAGAAGGAGAAATACAGAGTGAGGTAGAAAGGATGGACGTTTTTAGATCAGATAGTATTCAGGCGCAGGTAATAGGAGTGGGAGACTGATGTGGTCATGTATGTAGTAGCTCCTGCCATTTTGTTTAGTGGAGATCATGGAACCATTGACTGTACAACATCATGTGTTTGCTTACGATAGTTTTGTAGTTAATGATGAGTCTATCATTGTAATACAGCGTGAGTTTCGTCGCTATTTCAATCTTGCCTGACATGACAGTGTTCCAAACGTAATACCATTTAACGTTGTGTTGAATAATTTCGTTGACGAGTAACAGTGATGAATAGAAAACCACCCGGAGATACTCACTCAGTACGCCCTCCAAGGCATGTGAAAAGAGTTCGGCAAGCCATACTTCATAGTCCTCGTCGAATTGCTAGGAGACATTCTGCTAAAATAAACCTCAGTAATCGTTCAGTAAAGCGTATTTTGCGAATTGATCTAAGATTTCATCCGTATGTACGTACGTATACGGGAAAGTAAAAAATCAATACCGTAAGACGAGGAACACGTATAAATCTGACCTAGTTACCTTTGAGCTTATGCTTTACCTATTTTCTTTTGTCATTTCCGCTTTTATCATTTCCTGCCCCTCCATCCTCAATAACATTTTTTTAATGACATCTGGAGAGTTTTTCTCCTTTTCTTCCAAGAGCCGAGCACTGTCACAGCGCACATTGTCTCGAAAACTCCGTGTCATCTTCTTAGTGCCTTTCCGACGTACATTTTCCTTTTCGCTTCTCTGCCACAAGTCTGAAGCCTCGGTCGTCTTCACTCCTTCGACGCTCGCCGACGTCTTCTCCGTTTTCTTCCCCGATCGATGGGCGTGATCCTGAACGGGATTCGGGCGCGAGGGTGGGGGTGGGATGGCTCCTTGCGCGCGAGATGGATGGCTGTTCGTTCGCCCGCGATCGACTCAGCCTGAAGTTCAAGGGCCGGTTTCCTCGCTTATACGAGCGGAAGACATAGCCCCTGCGCCGTGCTGCGACCGCAGGAGCGTCTCATACAGCTGTGTGATGCAGATTGCCTATCTCCCACATGGGCCCAATGCAGTGGGGTGATGGTCACGTATCCTTCAAAAGCCGATGTTCGCTAACAGAATTATCTTCCACTGATCATTGATTTACCCCAGATTTGTTTGTAAGTGAATTTAAGAAATTTGTTCCCTAAAAAACAAAAAAAATGTATTATTTCTTACTGATGTTTATTTCAATGTACTTTTAATACTTCATAGTACATTCATACTTAAATTTTTATCACTCGTATTTTTCCCCTCTGATAAACATTAAAGAATCTGTCTCAGTGTATTGCCTTTTATTTTATTCGGGAGTTTTTTCGGATGCGAGTATGTGTCCGGCAACGATGCCTAAGTCGCGACTTCTGACAATCACGTTTCTATTGACTCCGCCCGCTCAAAGCCTACGCTTTGACGTGATTCATTTTATTTACAACTGACAACTTACAACTGAAGTCTTGTCCCGGACACGGCCCATAAAATTCAGGACAATTCATACCTACAAATCAGAGACACATCTCGTCTTTGTTATTGGAGTACTATTCTTATTCGAAAATACAAATATTTCACAGAATTATACCTTGCTCTATTTTTCACTGTCTGAGCTGTTTATTAATTACCTACTCTGAAAGAACGTTACCGGCTGAGTATAGGTCAGAAACAGTATTGCCGCTCTTTCTGCAGAGACTCTGGCCGGAAGGCCCAAGGGTCGATTCCCAACGATGGCGGTTTTGGACATCTAACTGTACAGCTACGTCGAATTCATTCGCGGTCTAGAGGGAAATTCTAGCGACCGACTGCTCTGATCAGCAGTTTTCAGTAGTTAATGCGATTCAAACTGACGCGAATGCTGGAGCAATACCTTAGAGTGGGGCCACGGACCGCGCACGATTTTTCTTTCTTCTTTCTTGTCCTCTCCTCCCCCTGTACTCACACGTACATACACTACACTCGACATGTTGGGAGACAAGTCGAGAGCTTCTTCCCGCAGGGCGGTGCCCCGCTGAGCAGTGAATAATGGTGGGGGTGATCCACCGCAAGCCCACGTATAGGTCATCGCCGGATCTCACCATCTAGCTGATAAAGAACACCACAACGTCCCGCGACAAACTATTCACTACACTAACAGGACTAATGAGCATAGAAGTGAACGTGCCCGGAAATAATGAATCTATCTATGAGAAAAGTTAAATTTTTGCCCAACATTTTTTTATCTCAACGGCATGATTCTTAGATATTATTCCATTGCTTTAATTGTAATTAATTATTTAAAATGTATGTAAAAAACGAAGAACTTGCTTTCTTTAAAATTCGAATCTTCGTCGCTGTAGTCAACCAACATGACGATCGCTCGCCTGTGACAGAAGAAGCTTATAAGCGTTAAGCATTAACCTGAAGTAAAAACTATTAAATGTTGTTTTCTGTTTTTTATTACAGGTAATTTAATTATCCAGTGTTATTATTACTATTATTATTATTATTATTAAAAAGTGGTGTTTACTTAATTTTTTTTTTTTTTTTTTTTAATGTTTGAAGGCTTGGCAACTAAGGCCTTTAGCCTTTTTACTTTTTATGATAAAATAGTCACATATACAAGTACAATTTACAGGTTACATTTCAAATTTTATGAAACAGATTTGCTTCTTTCAGGGAATTTTAACGTCCTGCCAGTCGCCGTTGTGTCCGTTCCTAGGTCCTCCTTCAGATCCCCCTTCATTTCACATCTGTCTCTGATTGTTACGAGATTCACGCAGTCCGTTAGTATATGCTTCACTGTTAAAACTCCACCGCAGTCGCAGACAGGTTGGTTCCTCATTTTCAGCATGAATGAAGATGTTATTCTTGTGTGGCCTATTCTTAGCCTGGTAAGGCACACTTGTTCTCTTCGAGTATAGCTGTCGTGTGCTGGCCATTTATTCACGCTTTGCTTGATCGGCTTTAATTTCGTTTCAGTGCTATTCCATGTGGTTTGCCATGCTCTGAAAATACACTTTAAAGCGGCATTTCTTGCGTCTTGAGGTCGTATTTCCGTATTAATTTCTAATGGTTTGTTTGCGGCATATCTTGCTGCAGAATCAGCTTCTTCGTTGCCTGAAATACCTATGTGCCCAGGGCACCAGATGAATGTGACTGATGCTCCTCTCTGACTTAATTTATGACATGATAGAATTATCATTTGAGCATCGGGTCCACAGGTAGGTGTCTTCTATGGCGTTAAGGAAGCTGAGCGAGTCTGTGCAGATGGCAAATCTTCTTGGGCTTAGAGTTTTCACAGTATCGCAAAGCTTGCAATACTGCAAACAATTCAGCTGTGTACACACTCGCTTCTAGGGAAGGGTCCATGCTTTTGATATGCTTTCAGTTATAAATGCACTTCCAACCCATTTTTGGTTCTTGATCCATCGGTGTAGATAATTGTGTGATTTGCGATGTATTCTTCGAGAACTAATTTAAATCCGATTTTAATTCTGCGGGAAGGCATTCTTTTTTCTTTACACTGGTTGTGTCGAGTCGAACATCTGGCAGTTTCAGCGTCCAAGGTGGAACTTCATAGGTTTTATACTTCAAAACCGATGGTAGAACGATGTTATAAAATCTAGTTTATTTCGATTGCACGGATGTTGGCTGGACGAGTGGCAGTAGGTCTTCGATCGTAAATATATGCCAAGTTAGGTCGAGTCATCAATGAATGGTTCAAATGCTCTGGCAGTGACAACATTTTTGATCTATATCTGAGTAGTAGTGTTTGTCGTCTATGATATAGCGACATGGTACTGGTTTTCACAATATAGACTTAAGGAAGGGACTAGTGCGGAACGCTCCAGATGCATAACGGAGGCCTTGCGTTGTGAATAGGATCTAATTTCCTTAAGTTTGACTTCCTGGCTGAGGAGTACACTGCGCATCCATAATCTATTTTGGACATTACCATTGATTTGTAGAGACGGAGTAAGATGTCTCTATCTGCTCCCCAATTTATATGCGAAATGCATCGTATTACGTTCAGAGCCGTTCTGCATCTAGACAAGGTATAATCTATATACGGTTTCCAAGTTAAATGTCTGTCAAAGATCAAACCTAGGAATTTTGCTGATTCATTGTATGCCAGTTGAACACCATTTAATGCCAGATGAGGATCTCTGCATCCTTTCCGTTTTCTACAGAAATGGAACGCATTTGGTTTTAGCTGCTGCAAATGAGAAGCCGATATTTTCCGCGTTCTGTTCTAAGGTATTTATGGCGTTTTGCATTTTCAATTTGATCATTGCCGGTGATTTGGCTGAATAAAATAGAGCAATATCATCTACATACATGCATTTTCCAACTGATGTTTCTATGCCGTCAAACATCTCGTTGATCGCTATGATAAAAGCGTACCACTTAATGGAGAACCTTGTGGTACACCATTCTCTAGTGCGTGGCTTTCTGAGATGGACTGCCCAATACGGACTTGGAAGGATTCTGGTACTAAGAAAGCTTGATAAAAAGTTTGGAAGTTTTCCTCTGATTTGCCAGTTATGTAGCTGTCTCAGAATGTTGTAACGCCAGGTCTTATCAAAAGCTTTTTCCAGATCGAAGAATACAGCAACCATATGTTGTCTTTTGATAAGGTGTTCTGAATTGCGTTTTCCAGATATATTAGCTGGTCAATGGTGGAATGATGCTGTCGGTATCCGCACTGATATTTATTCAGGAGGTTGTATCTCTCGAGACACCATGTTAGTCTGGTGTTGACCATTTTTTCTAGAATTTTTCCTAGACAGCATGTCAATGATACCGGGCGATAGTTTTCGGGTTTCCATGGGTCTTTGCCAGCCTTTAAAAGTGGAACTATTATCGCCTCTTTCCAGCATTTTGGGGTAATTGCCTTGTATCCAGATGTTATTATATATATTTAACAAGATGGAGAGTATTTCTTCTGGTAACCGACGTATTATGCTGTAGGGGAGGTTGTCTGATCCTGCTGCTGTGTCTCCAGCTGCACTAATAGCGTCTTGTAATTCTCGCCTTGTGAAAAGAGCGTTATACGGCTCATCTATATCAGTTGTAAAATTTAGTATTTTTCCTTCTTCTTCTCGCTTTTTCTCTAAGAAGTCTTCAGGATAGCTGTTGGTGTTGCTGACTTTGGAGTATTGAGAGGCAAAGACTTTGACTATTTCGTCTGGGTTGCAGATTAGTTGCCCTTCAAGCTCTATGCATGTAATAGGACTGAAAACATTTTTCCCGGCGATTGACCTGATCTTCTGCCATACCTCTGTGACTTTGGTCGTCCTGGTTATGGTTGTCACGTATTTCTCCCAACTTGATCGTTTTGCTGTTAGTATTTTTCTACGAGCAAGTGCACGCAAACGCTTGAAAGCAATAAGATTGTCTTGAGTTGGTGAACGCCTATATCTGTTGAGAGCTCTTCTTTTCTCCCTTATTGCTTCTTTCGTCTCCGTATTCCACCATGGTACTGGCATTCTGGATGTGCGACCAGTACTTTGAGGAATGTATTTTCCAGCAGCAGAAATTACAGAGTTGGTGAAGTCTGTAACGTCTCTCTCCGTGTTTCCACTGGCATTTATTGGTTTTTATGTGTCTAATGAAGCTGGCCAGTCTGCACGGTTGGTACACCAACGTTTTGGTAAATATACGTCGTTCTTTCGTATGTTTGAAGAAATCAACAGAGGGAAGTGATCGCTCTGATGAAGATCTGGAAGTGGATTCCACGTCACAACGTGTTGCAAGATTTGGACTACATATCGAAAGATCTATGGCTGAGAATGTACCATTTTCTAGCGTTAAAGTGAGTGCTTGCACCTGTGTTTAAGAGTACGTATGTATTGTTAAGTAACAGGTCTTCAATTCTTCGACCGGCATCGTTTGTTCTAGAGCAGCCCCACGTGGTGCTATGAGCATTAAAGTCGCCTAGAATAAGAAATGGAGGTTGTAGTTGATCGATCAGATCTTGTAGTTCTTCATTTTGCCATGAGGCGTCTGGTAAGTATACGCAACATAATGTCATCTTCAATGGCTGGTATAGGGTTACTGCTACCGCTTGTAGAGGTGTATTGAGTTGCAGACGACTAACAGGACGTGTGTTGCTGATCAGTATGGCAACACCTCCTCTAGCTCGTCTATCAGGTTCTACGTCACTGCGGAAGGTCTTGTATCCTCTTAAATTGAAACGGTCTTGTGGCTTGAAATGCGTTTCTTGTAAGCAGAGACACATTGGCGTGTAATTAGCCAGTAGCAATTTCAGCTCACAATAGTGCGAGATACAGCCGTTGATGTTCCACTGAATAATATTTTCCATAGTTGGAATGGAGTTCTCTGTTGTGGGGTGGGTATGTCTGGCTTATTTTCTAGGTTTTCCTTTTGGCCATCCTTTCTTCTTTTTCTTCTTGCGGGGGATTTTGCTTGGATCAATGGATTGGTATTCGTTATTTTTCCGCACTTACCATCGAGCTTGTCTCTGAGCAAGTGGTCGTATCTTGATGATTGGTGGTAGATGGCTTAGTTTTTTGTTTTAGGAAGTCCTCCTTGGTGTGTTTGAAAGACGGGGCGATCGACTTCGGTAGCCTGTTGCCGATTCGCCTTTACTGGATGTAGCTGCGGGGGCAGCCACTGGAATTCTTTCTGTCTCATTTGGCGGGGGTTCCGAAGATTGCTTTTCACTTAATATTTCACATTGAGTGTTTGTATGTAATTCTTCCGTGTGGATTTTCTTGTTATAAATTTCATTAAAATACTTTTCTATGCAGAGAGTTATTGCAGGCATTAGTTCTCTTACTACTAATGAAGGCACTGATGTGCTTTTAGTGACTGCTTCTACGTACGTGATGTTTCCTTTACTTTTCAGGGCACACAAGCTTTTTTGCTTCAGGATAGCTGATTTTTTGTGTGGCTTTTACTTTTTGTATTGCTGCTTCCTGCTTGTATATTGGGCAGTCCCTTGACCTTGTTGAATGCTGTCCACTGCAATTGATGCATTTGATAGGATCTATGCACGGATCATCACTATGAAATGGCTTTCCACACTGACATGCTTTGATTCTCGCACATCTAGATGCTGTGTGTCCAAAACGTAAACACTGAAAGCACTGCATCGGTTGAGGAACGAACAATCGTACGCTCAGACGATGAATGCCAGCTTTAATCTTCTCTGGCAACGTACTACGGTTTGAACGTCAAGACATGGGATGCTGAAGGGATTATCTGCCCGTCCCGCCTCATTGTTAGCCTGCGACAGGCGATGACTCCTTGAGAAGCTAGTTCTCGAGCTATTTCCTCTTCACTGCAGTTCAATAAGTCACTGCAAACTACTACACCTTTGCAAGTATTCAACGTGCCATGAGCATTTACTTCAACATCGATAGTGCCTATTTTTCTTCAATTCTAGTAACTTTTGTCCTTGATTTTCATTAAATGTTTCTAACAAGAGTCCAGTTGGAGTTTTCTTTATATCTCTTATGGCAGATCCAGCCCAAGTATTAATACACTTTTCTATTAGAAATGGGCTTACTTTTTCAAAATTCCCTTCTTTTCTTTTAACTGTAAGGTATTTTGGTACTGCTGTTGTGTTCTTAAACAAGTCATCAGGGTTTACGATTCTTCCAGTTTTCATTTTTTTTTTCGCTCTTAAGTCAGGACTTTTTTCTGGACGAGGGTTTTTAAGGGATCCCTCAACCCTTAAATCGCAAACTTCCATGCGAGTCCCGCGAAGTTTGCTATCACTCGTAGCAATATCTGCCAGGGATGCCGAGTGATCCGCACCCGTGGCATTGCAGTCGCTGGCTGACGACGCCCGGTGGCCTGCTTGCTCACCACCGACCGCCGGTACTGGGGCTCCGATCCCCTGCACCGTAAGCGTCGATCCTAAAGGACCCTCCATCCCGGGTTTATATTCGGGGTCGCCTTCCCCTAGCGTTTTTGAGCTACCGCCAGCTAAAAGGAAACGGAAGAAGAGAAGGGGGACAGTGAAGAATAGAGTTAGAATAGAAGGGTAAAATAGAAACGACTCCCTAGCCCTCGCAAACCTAATAGCGTCGGGGTCAGAAACACAAGAGTTGGCCGATGGGAAGGTTGGCCTACAGGACAGAGAACAGAAGTGTGCCACAAGTAAGTAGAAGTAATGACACACGAAGTTAAAAGTGGGAATTATAGGATGTTTAGGGGAGTGACAGCGGACAGCTGCTCCGATTAGTCGCCTTCTACGACAGGGGAGGTCCCATGGTGTTATTCTACTAAAACCCCCCGACACCACACGGGGTGTTTACTTAATTGTTATTAACGATGTCATAAAGTGAATCACAATTACTTTCAGTATTTTCGCTCAACGAAAACTAGAAAAATGTACGCAAAAGTGGGAAATTCAATATTACTGGTATTATTATTATCATTATCACATTTGTAACACACTGCAAACATTGTGATTTAAATCATTTAAAATGATATACGAGATGAATGAATAAACATCTCCAATTTTATAAACTGATTAATTTGAACAGAGCGATTTACAACAAAACAATATGTAAAAACTAGTTTTCCAATATAACTTTTATACATAACGTTGTAAATATACAAATGCTGGCGTAAATGGCGAGATATTTTGTATTCTTTTTGCAAATTCAGCAAGTGAACAAAATTTAAATTCAACTAATAAATCATATTTTAGGAGAAAGCTATTCGGAAAGAATAGTTGATATTATTACGATCCATAGTTTCGGAAAGAAATCAGTATAACGTTCAGTTCCGTTAATGAAATTATAATGAATGTAATGAGAAGATTCTCGTGTATATTCATATGTAGTTGTGCAACGCTGTCGCACATGACATACCACCTATTCCTTCCTCATTAGGCGAAGCGAAATTTTCAGGGCGAACGCACTGAACTGTTAATCAGCCCGCCATGAGCCAGCGCAGGGCGCAGGCGGATGGAACACTAGAGATAGTACGAGCGAGAAAATGGAACGACGTTTGGCAGCTTTCTATTGCAGATAATGGAGATCAACTCTTATTCTATTACATGAGTAATCTACAACCGTGCATTTTCGGTTGTGCACAATTCTTGATTTCGATGTCTTACGATAGATCTTCGTGAGACACAATGAGCATTTTACCCCCGTTTACGCCATCGAACCCCTTGCTCACGAGTACAATGTTGTTTTCATTGCTTTCTTAATGCCATCATTATTGTCTACTGAACAAACAAAATGCGAATAATCAAGTAGCTATTCATATAGAGAGAGCCATCTACCATGTTAGTCTAGGATTGCATTTTGCAACCCCGAGATCACATCTTTTTTACCGGACTTTTGACGATCTCGTATTCTACTCTGCGCGAAGCGATCAAGATTTTCTAACGTGATAACTTCAATCGGCCTCTTGTGTGTAACATCAATATGATGGTGAATCTGATCTTACTGAGCAGCTTCAGTTTCTTTCAATGTAATCTCCCCTAGGCGGTGGATAATGACCTGGAATCTAATTTATGGAAACTGAAATTCACCTAGCGTAAACGCACTGGCGGACCCAAGAGGTGGGGCATGGGGGCCACGCCCCCCCAAAAGGCAGAGAGTTTTCATTTACCTTCTTTTATTTGGCATAAATATTTATATTCGAATTACGTAATTATTTAAACAATAATATTGTGTACTATCGTATCTAAAGTACATAAATAATATATAAAATAATAACAAATACGTTTATGATTTAACAAAAATCTACGATGCCCCCCTCCCCCGATATGATTGACTGGATCCGCCCCTGCGTATACGTGAACCATAAAAGATTATGTAAATACTGGCGTCGAGTGTCTAGTTTATTTTTCTTCTCTTCTGCGAAGTCCGACGAGCACATGCCGAGGCCGACATTTTCTTCCCGTGTTGACTGTCTCGACGCGAAGCAACTGGCGTTTTTACGCGCGAGCGCACTCCCCATCCCCAGTCCCTCGCCCGCGAGCGTATAACATCGGCGGCGGCGGCGGCGGCGGCGGAGGCGTCTTGTTAATGAACCCCTCATCTCCATCGATCGCAGCAGCCACGCCTCTCCGCGCGGCGCGAGCGCATTGTTACGAAGCGCGAGCTCGCAAGTTGCACACGAAGAAGAGCGGAGCGCTCGCCCTCCTCCCCTCGAAGAACGAGCGAGCGAGCGCGCTAACTAAAAGTTTGAATGTGCTGCGCGCGAGAGGAGGAGTTGCTGGAAATTACATTACTAGAAACGCGATATTCCCTTCAAGCAAAAAAAAGGAGGACTGTCGATCCTCGTGCGGGGTGAAGCAGCCAGCGAGAGGGCTGAGAGGATCGGAATAATGACGTTAATAAAACGCGCTGCGTGAAGGCAGGAGCGAGCCCTTAGCGGCCTCCAAACGCCAGCGCCAGGCGGCGGGCTGCGGCTGCATGTAAAGGATCCGGTGCGCCCGGAAAGAAAACAGAAGCGAGAGTCGTTCTTTTCGGACGGGCGGTGAAGAGGGCCGCCGCCGGTCTCGGAGGAGCGGGATTGGCCCAGAGGAGAAAAGGAGGAGGGTGAGAAACGCTGGCACGTCGGACCTGTGAGAACGAGCCGATGGAACGAAGTGAGGAGAGCAGGATGAGGTCTTTTTCGAGCGAAAGGATGTTTAATTGAGGCAGAGATTTAATTCGAGATTGTAATGCTAAATTTGTGAATTAGTGTGTCTCTTGTTCAGTACTCTGGGATGAATAATAGAGTTAGGGTTAAATTCGACGCTATTGGCAGTTAAATTTACTTCCAAACATTCATTATTAAAATTTACCTTATTATACAATTTCCGATTTCAATCCTTAAAATGTTTTCCTTTTCTGAGTCGAGGTGAGAGATCCAAACTTCATTTAAATCAAAGGAAAGCAAATTAAAACGTAGAGGAACGTATTAAATTAATTTTTGTCGGAATAAATATACATTTGCTTGCGTTCTTTGTATTTTATTGAGTCACTTTTGTTGTAAGTTCTACACTTCTTGCAACCGTTGGAAGGCACAGTGAATGAAATAAAATTCTCAAAGAACGGTATGCGTAAAGAGCTAAACTTCGACTAGTGATAAAGTATAGAATGTTTCCTTCGAAAATATGAGAAATGTCTGATCTATAACTATAATACCCTAACTGAAACGACAAAATGATATAAAATGAAATATGGTTTGGCTGAAATTCAATGTAATTTATTAGGAAACAAAATGAAATCAACGGGGTCGTAATATTGTCTCGGTTGCAGTATTGGCTTGAGGGCGGCTGGCCGCACGCAAGGGCCCAAAGCGGGCCCTTTCCTTTCGTTCGACAGAACAGGGCAGCCAGTGACGCTGGTGAGGTCAGCCTATAAGCCTGTCTCCAGCGTCATTGAATATTCTCTTGTTTGAAACTCAGTCCGAGGCCCCTTCTGTACCGACGACCGGAAGCTCGCCCTTCTATTTCTCCCTTATTCCGGCTGCACGCTTTCCATTGATGAGCAGAGCTTCTCCTCATCTAATATTGAAAGGAACAAAATCAGAGTCGACACTTTTTTCTTGAGAGGAACGTGATTTTTCGCAAAACGTCGCAAGAGGCAAATATTTGAAAGCGAGCACCGCAAGAATATCGAATGAACCTGGCGCAGTGGAACTTAAAATGGAACAGTCGACGGAGGCGGAAAACGGAGAAAAGAGAATCGAGAATAAAGGGAGAGCGTTGGTTAATAAAGTCGAAGTTTATTGTCCTCCATGGAGTTGTTGACCTACTGAAAGGAGTTCAGAGATTCCTCCTTCATGAAATGAATGAAGAAGGAAGAAATTGAAGTAAGTCAAGTAAATGTTGAAGATATTTTATTGAAGGGATTGATTGGATCGTATGCTATTTTATTGAAAAGATTCTATGTTATTGTTAGCTCGTTCAATTTCAGTATGGTTTTTTAAAGCAACTAATCGTTAGTTAAATCAAAATCAACAAATAGAAATGTTATAAAATTAATAAATATTTTTACTTGAATATAGTCAACCCTCTAAACCTTAATTCTAATATGCCTTCTAAATTTTCAAAATGAAAAAGGGAAGTCACCCTTAATTGGTTCGATGGCAAGTCACCTTAATCGGTGACTTGCCTTCTAACTTCTCTTGCCGTGATGTGCGGTCTGTTAGACCGCGGAAGTTTTATAGAAATTATTTGGTGTTTCATTTAATGTTCACTTTTTCACTTAACAGTTTTTTCACCATAACAATTGTATAATAGATAAGAAAATAAAATAGTAATTAGTACGTTAAATGCAAATAATATACTTCTTTATTTCTGCTGTATTTCATGACCATCTGTAGCAATGGAATACTTCATTATTATTCGCCAAGAAAATTTATGGTTATTGTACCTTCCATACTTTTTCTTTTTGATTATTTAAATAAGAACGCACAGAATGAATTTTAAATGTTATTCACTACATTAAAAAACAATTATTTAAATTCGATAACATTGTTAAAAGAAAATTATCCATTAAAAAAAAGCTTGCGTAATGCATTATTGAAAACTCGTGTACAACATTTGTGCCTGTTCCTTCTTATAAATCTTATAAATATTTTCTTTCTTATAAATATCTATCTCTTGTAAAAACTGTCATGGCATTCCATCTTCTCCATTTTCTTTCTCCTTTGCTCCTATTTCTTCTAATATTTCAACTTCCCGTCTATTTCATCATCTCATCCTTCATGCACTCCCTCTTCCTCTTCGGCATTCGTAACGTGTTCCCTTTCAAAGGCAAAATCACCGTCTACTTCACTGCCAGTACCATTAACGATTTCCATTATTGATTGATTAACTGTACCATCGGGAGGAGGATCCTCGGGAAACGCATTCCAAGATCGTCAGTCACGTTTGGGACATATTCGCTGTAGCAAGGAAAGTTCCGGTGATGTGCGGTCTATGAGACCTCACCGAAACTTTAACTGAACTTCAATGCTGAACGACTGGAACTGTATCGGCTGCCCCCTGTGTGAATGATGTTTAGAACAAGATAAGAAAGTACTATAAACAAAAACAACCTGCGACATGTCAGAAAAGACGGCCACTCGTTTATTTTCCCTCAGCAGTGTCAGAGACCGCACGTTCCCACTATGGAAATTCGTCTTCAGTACTTCAATCAAACTGCTGAAATCATCAAATTACGTCCTCTATTTTAAAAGTTCTTCATGAAAAATATGAAAATACGATGCATTTTCATCTACTAGAAAAAAATGTTTGCATGCATTGCATTGCCGTCTTTCATCATTAAATCACATTGATTCTCAATCTATCTGATTCCATTTTGCGGTGTTTCATGTGCTTCGCTGCACACCCGTTTCTGTTATCTCGCTGCATCCAAGCGTCCGTGAGTGCAATGGAACCTATGATGACAGGATGCGAGTTTGCAGAAACAAATGATGCCGGCAGCGCGTCGTTGGACACGACACGTCCAATTGTCAGCTCTGATAGCCTCCTGCATGTCGTTGCGCGCCTGTCACGAATTGAATCGGCTCTTCATAGTCAGTTGAAATAACCATTACACCGAACGCTGACCTAGTTTTCTCGTCCGGTTGGACTGGGCATGTCACAACCCGTCCTCATCGATGAGTTAATTGAGGAAGTCCTCCACTGAGAAATATCTTTCTCGCGCGCGCTTCCACTCGCAATGAGATCGTTGCGAGTTTCATCTTTTCCCGCTCTGAACGAGGGGTTTATCCGGAGGAAAGCGCATCTCCCTTTCTGATTGATACAGCTCTCGACAAACTTATGTAATCTCCTTTTCCCCGCGAATTCTTGGAGCTCTTTTCTACTTATTCCAGGGAGCTTGAAATCGTTTGTCATTCGAAGGGCGGCAGATGAAAGTAAATCTGGCTCGCGACAGAAGATGCCTCGGTAATTGAAAACGGCTCGCGCTGGGGAAGCGTGCGATAGGTCCCATGACCCAAGCGAGTGGTGGATTTGGGGTAAGAACAGTCGAGATGGCGGGATGAATTTGGAGGCGGGCATGAGAAAGGTTTGAACTGGGATTCCAGCAAACTGCACGAGTAAATGGAACTGAAGAGTGGCAAAGTAGTTGTATAAATGATGGATAGAGAGATTGTAAGCGGCTGAGCTTACCAACAAGGGAAGTTTCTCGTTTAAGTACTAAATATAAAGAAACGAATTACGTTGAACGGGCCGGAGGATAGATGAGGGGAATGAAAGGGAGTGAGTTTCAAAGTGTAGGAATGTTGATAAAAGCAAGAATCAAATGAGTGAATGAATGGGGAAGTTGGATTTCCAAAGAGAACAAAAAAAGACGGTCTGTCCAATTAGAACACGTCGTTGGATTGAAATGATAATTGAAATGTAAGTAATTGTTTTAGACGAAATTTATTGGGAGAAAAAAGATAAACAACGACAAAAATGTGTACAAATTGGACAATATTGAATTGAAGGATCGCCTTGTATATTGGAATACAGTTCTTATGCCTTCTATTGAAATGAAATGGTTGCAGTTCTTTGCGCTATTTCTTCTCTTGCCAACCCCTTGTACGAGCAAAAGAACAAAGTCAATAGATATTTAAGTGGGTAACCTCGGGACAGAAATTTTAGCTACGATAGAAAAGTATGAAAAGTAAGATCGTATACAAATATTCATGTAGATAAGCAGATGAGCATTCAATGAACTCAAAAATTAAATTCATAAATAACATTAAAATTAGGTGAACGTTTAAAATAAAAATTAGTTTATTTAATTCTTCACTTCACATGAATAAAGGTTATTAGCCTGCCTGACGACTATGGGATCGACCCAAAATATTATACTGTAACTCCTTATAAAACATGAATGTTGAAAAAGAAAAAGAAATATTCGAAAAAAAGCAGATAAATTTGAACATCTAATTGACAGTTGACAATTACGTTAGGACGATTTTATAACTAACAGCAGCAAGTACCACAAAATTTAGCCATAGGTAATAAAATACACAAGTAGCGAAGAAAAGGAGGTGGTAAGTTTATTATTTATTAAAGGGTGAATTCAAGAAGGACGCCTTAAACGATACGAAATTACGTTTGTTTATCTCTTTAGTTTGAGGTTAAAGAACAAGTGCTGCATCAAGTGAACAAATGGGGGATTAATTTAAAACGCCAGCGCACCTAAGTTGGGCGCCCGGAGCACTGCGCTGGCAGGTTGAGATTGGCTGCGCGGCGCCGGCGGCGGCGAGTGGCGGTGCGGGCGGTGTTTGTTTCCGCGCGGTCGCCAGAGGGCAGGCGCGCGGGGAGCGCAACGCAAACAGCGGGGACGCTTGGAGAGGGTGCCTCGCGTCGCCTCGCGTCGCCACGGGACGTGCCGCCGCGCCACCGCTGGGGGATCCGACAGAGCGTGCCTCGCTCTCGCGCGCCGCCCATCCTCGCGCCGGCCCCGCACCGCCCCCGCGCCGCCCCCGCGCCGCCCCCGCGCCGCCCCCGCGCCGCCCCCGCGCCGCCCCCACGCCGCCCCCGCTCCGACGCCACCGTTTCTTCCCCGCCTCACTGCCTCACCACCTCGCTCCGTTCCCGCACCATTTCCGACCCATCCACAAGCCGCCATTGTTCCTCCTCACTGTCGCCCGTCCTCACTCTGCTCCCGTCTCCTCCACCCGCTAGCTCGCCGTTCCGACCCCGCCCTGTCCTACGCGCATTGCGCGACCCCACGACCTCGCTTAACCGCTTTCCAGATCTGAAACAGTGCGCCTGTGTCTGAATGGGGCTTAGTCTCTTCGCATGTCAGCCGTTCTCATAGGATGACATTTTGTTGATATTTGTTGTTAAGAATTACAATGTGGATATCGAGCGTTGCACGTTGTCATCTCTTGCTTCCGCGTCCATCATCTCCGTCATCCTTTCCGTCAGCTCGTCAGGATTGTGCTATCGATTCTACCCTTCCTCGTCTGTGTTCTAGCATGATAACATTGCGATGTAGTTTACGACGATGAATATTCATAATCATAATATATGTGAGCACACGGTACACAGTTACAAAATTGTAATAGAAAAATGGCGAAATTGTGACGGTAACTGGTTCCTGATTTGGGGTGAAGGGGATATAATATAGTTATAAACTAGTTCATATTTAAGTATTTTATTCTCGTTATGATAATTTATAGTATAAGAAACTAGTAGTGTTACAGAATGACACAGAAGTAGTGTGTGTGTGTGTATGTATATATATATATATATATATATATATATATATATATATATATATCCAGATCCACTCTCGAGGCCTGGTATAGGGGAGAAAACAGAAAAATGAAATTTGAAGTGTCAAGTATTTGGCGAGAACCAAAACATCACCTCTTCAACTAAAAACGCTCTCCAACAAAAATACATGACTAAGAACATGGAATATGGAAACAGAGAATGCCCTAAATGGAAAGAAAAAACATATAAAGAATATTTACAAACAAAGCAGATGAATCTGCAGCAAACTATAAAGAGGAACGTAATTAGGCTCGTAAAATAGTTAGACAAACCCACCAACAATCCTGGAACAAATTAATATCCAATGTAGAAAACGACATAGACAAGAAATAGCTTATAAATTTATATGCAGAGGAACAGGGTGAAAGGGTCCATCAGGACTTCCAGTTGTTTGAAAGAACGTACCATGGACAGTATAATGACGGAATGCTTGGTGATTATATCTGGGGACTGAGCAGAGAGAGTGATGTAATGCACAAGAGGAAATGTAGAAAGACAACACATTTTTAAGCACACTGTACGTGATATGTGAACATTTTCATGTACTTTAACATTTTTGTCACATATTTACTGCATTTACATTTTCCAAACATTGTATTTAAGTATTTCTTTTGTTTTGTTTCATGGGTATATGTAAACGAGTATTCATTGTTTCAAATATATGTATTTTCCTCAAATTAAGAAAATCGATGCCATTTCCCTAAAAACAATTTCCCATATGAAAAATTGTTTTTAAATAGTGTTTTGAAATATACTGCATCAGAAACAACAAAAAAATTAACTTAAACAAAATTTTGTTGCATGATGTAATTTTTTTGATAGCGGGTCAGCATAAGTCTGAAATGATATGTTGTTAGTATTTAGCATGTTCACTAACAGTCCGTAGTCTTCGCTGTTTTCCGTTTGAATTTAATCTAGGCAGAATACGGTACGAATAATTCTAACTAGAGGACAAACAATTAAAGTTGTTCATAAATAGTATATAGAATAATGATTCTACATAATATTGATTTATGTTTTTATCGTTGAGATGTGTATAACAAATAATAAAAACGTGTTTTTTTAAGTTTTATGTTTTATTTGTGCCTATTCTACCATTTAAATGCTGCTTTAAATGTTCTGAAATGCTGAAAGAACCTATTATAGGTACCTAAAAATCCACGGTCTAATCATGTTTGGCTATTTGAACGGCCGCGAGCACAGAATAGTTACTAGTATCTATTTTGTACCGCAAGCCCAAGTTTTTAAACAAGTGCACCCAATTCCCTTCCAGACAGTGATGTATAATGTAAGAATATAATGTGACGTTCGTGTGGCGGTCTCCAAAATCAGTTAACCGATGCCTCAAAAATATTTCTTTAGCTTACTTGCTCTTAAATATAAAAAAATTCGTGTTATCCTTTTTTGCGTTATTAAGATTTGACTGCATATTGAAATTCAATTTCAACGGCGGATCAATAAAAAAGTATTTTTGTATTTTGAAAATACAAAATACTATTAGATAGTATTTTGATACAAATACAATATATATGATCAAATATGTATTTTCGATAAAAAATCAAATTACAAAGTATCGAAAATACGTATTTTAAAAACATGTATTGTCGATACTGCCCAACTCTACGTATATTACTCCGTATATACGTACATATACGGGAAAGTAAAAATAGATTTACAATCAGATTTTGAATTACAGTGTTTCTAGATTTAGAATTAAAAACGCCAATCAATGTACATTAATGTCATTAATTCATTAACAATAGTCAGAGATTCAGGATGTATTTTTATGATTCTAATGTATATTGTAAATGTTGTTGAATATTTCTTTCTTTTCCCACCTTACGTCCGTTATTTCATAGCCCGAACAACATCTACTAACTAGTTGTACAGAATGGCACAGACTTTCCCGTATTAGTTTTCTATTTCCTTGGGTCTTCGCTAGCTATTCGGAATTGCCACATACTCTTTCTTGCCAGCTACCATCTATCACCGCCAAAAGTACATTTTTTTGTCATTTTCTTAATTTTTCGGTTTCCTATTGGTAGAACGGAAATATTAATTTTAGAATATTAAAGAACACAAAAACCTAGCCGTAAATGGCAATTTTCTTTTAAAAATTATGTGCCGTTTAAGAGAAAATGGCGTTTTAGCGCTACTAAAAATGCGAAATTTGAAGCTCATTTTCACAGAAAATTTTTGAGTTTTCAAAATACTTTATTTGAAGTTATTTGAAGCACTTACACTCACAAATATAATAATCTTTACAAATTGCTGGTAATGTGCATATTAAAGATGTGAGAGATCTTTCAAAAAATTACATTTATATAATTTTTGAAAAAAAAAAAAAACTCAAAATAAACTTTACGCTATACTAAAGAGTGTAATTAGCACTATCCGTTACAAAAGTTTCAAGAAAAAAATTGCAGCCATATATGAGAAAATGGCGTTTGAGCATTTCTGAAAATGCCGAAATTTGAGCTACTTTTCACAGAAAACGGTAGTGTTTTCGAGAAACTTTACTTGACATTATTTAAAGCATATATACTCGTAAATATAATAATGTGAAAAAATCGCCGATAATGTAAATATTAACGACGTGAGAGACAAGTAAAAAAATTTACATTTTTGTAATTTTTGAAAAAAACAACCGATAGACCAAAATGGCTTTTATGTCATTGATAGAGTACATTTACCACTATCCCTACCAAAAGTTTAAAGAAAAAATTTGGAGCCGTTTTTGAGAAAATCTTGTTTTTGTAATTTTTTAAAATTGCACATATTGCACGCAATATTGCACGAAAACTACTAAAATTTTGAAAAACATTTACATGACCTTTATGAAAGAACTCAATATGCAGAACAAATTTTATTTGAAGAAAAAATCTCTATCTTCAATTTTGTAGTTGGAGAAAGACGCCGAAAAAAATTCAAACTTTCACAATTTTCGAAAATTCAGAGCTGTACGTGAAAATCGGACCTATGCCATGTTAATAAGTGTATTTTACTCTATTCATACAAGAAATTTAAAGAAAAAATTTGGAGCCGTTTTTGAGAAAATTTTGAAAATCCCCGGGGGCTTCATATAAAGTACCCCCAAATTTTGAAGAATCTTTTTCAAAATCTCAAAGCTTCGACTAGAATCAGATCGACCGGGGAATATCCATTTTGGAAGAAATCGTACGTATGGTTTAGGCGCTAGCAGTGTTCACAGACGGACAGACAGGACGGACGGACAGACGGACGTTTTCCTTTCAATTGGGTTTTCGGTATCAAGGACCTAGAAAACAGGGTTTCTGGCTACACCACGTGTTAGGGGATTTTTTTTCTTAATTTAGCAACTGGTTTTATCCACTTATTCGTTTTCACGGCCCGGCAATTAATTTTTTTCCGCCGAAAATTGGCCATTTTTTCGCGCAGCATTACATAACTTTCCCTATACTACGTATATCACTCCGTGTATACGTACGTATACGGGAAAGTAAAAATTAATTTATGCTCCTGACCTCACGAAGTAAAAAGAGATTTTCAATGAAATCTGGCATTTTGATACTTACGTCTCGTGAGCAGAAGTGTTTTTCAGTCGAAATACCTTCGCCTTTTATTTAAATTCTAATTGCGTTACTGGCTTCCCCTCGTCTAAAATAATACTTATTGTGAAGGTTTCAAAATTTTGAAAATAAAATAGAACAAAGTCTCAGGTTTACGATTTGAACGAGATATTTCTGCATTAGCTACTGTTTGGCTTAGAACACTTCGTACAAGAAACTTCATTTTTCAAATTCAAGCCGAGGCTATTTGTTTTGTAAATAACTACCGTACTTTTATAGATTTTAATTGATCACGGACGTGTTAATGGGATATTTCTTTTTAGGTTTTCAGACTTTAGAAATCTTAATACTAATTTTACGATAGAAAAACTTTATCTGATTTAATGTTGTTTTAAAATGAGTTTGATATGTGAACTCAGTTGTCAATAATTAGACTTTTGAGTAAATTTTTATTACAGAAATAAAAGTCTACTCAAAGAAATACACTTTTTTGAGTGTTTTTCGATGTTTAGCTATATATCATATTTTGAGCATGAAATGTTTCCTTTTTTCAAAGAGAATGATTACATAAGCGTAAAATATTCTCTTTTAAAAAGGATTGGCGTCAGATTTGGTTGCATGATGATATAAATGACTCTGTTTTGACTGCACCAGATAAAATATCATTTGTTTGCTGTTTTTGATCGGTAAAACATTCATTTATTGCAATAAGTGATTGAGGTAATGAAACAGTGAAGATAATTTTGTTTTACAAAAAGGCTTCATAAAAGAGAAATCATCGCTCTAGTGATATTTTTTCGCAGATAAATGTATGCTTTATTTTTTCGATTAAACACAAATTGGGAACTAGGAAAATAAGAACCATCGTCATATTTACACAAAGAATTTTCGTTTACAAAGCAGTTACAGATTTCTACTGAAGCATATTTCGTGACAAAATGCAGTAGATGTCTGCATTTTGTCGTAGCTGTGTTTTAACTTGCTCTTATTTTCCAGTTTTGTAGTAGAAATACTGTCTGTACTTGACACAACAGCTCTATACGGGCCAGGGCCTACCAGCAGCGCCCTGGCTTCGCGGCCATAGGTTAAGGGTACGTGTGGTTACCACGAAGACATCCCCACGCCATATTATGGTCTTCTCAACCTGAGAAGTGAGTTTTCTCACCGTCACACAACCAACATATACTATGACATGCAAAGAAAACACACATTAAAATCTTGCCCGCCAGGCAATCGAACCGGGGGGTCGCCTCATTTAAAACGAGCACGCTGACCAATGAGATAAATTGCGAGGGCCAGTAGAGGTACTAAATATTTAAAATGTCATATTTAAAATTAACACAAAGAATACTTATTTGCTGTCATTATTCATTACCGCGTTCAACATAAACTATAATACTTAGTCATGCTTTTCGTTTTGACGGGTAAATTACAATCTAAAGCAGTAGTTTCGTTTTTCTGGCGAGAACAATGATGAGACGTGTGAGTTATAGTTAACGAAGTAAAGATAGTAAGTGTTCAAGATTTACAAATGTTAGTCGCTAATAATGTCAGTCGTTGATGCGACTAAAAATAAAGAGGGAAAAAAAGATTTACAAATGCCTTTGTAAATGCAAAGATCAATGCAGTGTATGACTGAGATATCGAATACCGCTCGACACTGGCGCCCCCTTTCAAAATCAAAGATTATATATGTGATGCAAACATTGTTCATGAAAATGAATGGTAGGATTTTCTGCTATATGCCACTTCAATATCCACGTCCAAAAATTACATACTATTCATATCGTGGTAGAAGAAAAACATTTCTATTAAATTTACAAAAACATGTTCTTGCGTTCACAGTAAATAATAATTATACTGTTCCAAAATTTGTGTACCTCTAACTTCGTAGTTTTGGCGAACCACCGAACCGATACTCTACCAACAACTTTTTTTTTTATTTTGAATTTTCCGCAGGGGTCCGTATATTCTCGTTCACTTTTCTGTTGTAACGTTTCGACGGCTCTTCCTATAGTGTGATACAATCGCACGGAGAGAGCTCCTGAACTTCATGAAACTTCATTCATTTAAAAATAATTAATATTTTTATAAAATGGCATAATAATATTATATATTAATAATTTTATAAAATGCACTAAAATATGCCTTGCATTCTTCTTTTTATATTTTGATGCTTTGACAATAATTGTAAATCATTTTTGTGTTCTTTTTGGGACCAAATCACTTGTTATTTCACTTTTCACTCGTTCATGTGTACGTATGCAGAATTACTTTTCTTAAATAATACCTGTGGCTTGCCGAAACAAAAACGCTGCTGTCGAGAGTGTGGAAAATGGGAGCCTGGAGCAGCAAAAACTTGGTTGTTGTGAAACGGCACACGTGAATTCTGGTCTAATTTTACTTAATGTATTCAAAATAATTATCATAAATAGAAATTATCACATCCACGACAGTATTCCGATTATGAATATATTCGAAAATTGTTTCATTTGAAGCCACAATTACCAAACAAGTATCAAAGATATTTTTTAGATGTCCGAACTTATATTGTTCCCCCCCCCCCCCCACGTCACTGACATATTTTCTGAATCCACCCCTGTGACTGTCCTGAGGGGTCGGCGGCCGTCCCACGAGACATGCCAGCTGACACAAGCCCCGCGCGTCGCTTCGGCGCCAAACCACCCCTGGCCACCAATGACCCCCTGGCAGCCCCTTGCACCACATGTGCGTACATGTGGCTACTTCGTCCGTCGGCCCAGCCGACCCTCTGGTCAAGCCCTCGCCCAGGACGTGCGGTTCTCTCCCGAAGACGCCAGCTCCCATGTTATTTCAAAGCCACGTCCAATCATATCTCCAACCAATCATATTTCTAGATACTTCTGTATTTTTGAAACTAAACCACCTACGTCAACGTTATAAGTTTAACGCTAATAGTTGGTCCTAAAGTCACATTATAAAGAACATTTTCCCAGCCCTTTGCTTATGTATTGAATGAAAAGTAGCACGACCTGCGGTGCATAAAAATACCCGATGTGGAACACCTTAAAGTGCCTCTTTAGAGAGGAAACGTGATTGGTTCCGTTCAAACTAAAACAATACTGTATAAGTAAATGGAAAGAGTGAAGATTACTTATTAATAGGAATCTTCATTCATGCTATGAAAGTATGGGAAAAGTAGATAACAAAATACATTAAATTCGTATACAAAAAGTATATTTATTGAATGATGAATACGTTTTGCCCGTCTTGCTCATGCTTATTTACGTTATGCTTTTACTCTCATCCCAGATTTGATTATTGTATAATTTGATCATTGTATTTATTTCATTGTGTTTCAAATTCTTATATTAGTATTCCGATAAAATCAGAAAAAGAACTGCTGCAAAAATTATTTACATTTTTTAAAATAATACTATGAATTGAAAACACATTTCGAAGCACTGTTTTTATATAAGTACAACGTAATAATTAAATATTATATATTAATTCGTGTAAATTTGACTACGCATTTGCTATGGATCTTTCATTTACAATCTTCGCATTCGGATAAATCTAATTTTACATTGTTTTCCTTTAATTAGTGTACGATTTAAATTGCATAGTTAAAGTTATTCATAAGTTATTTTAGTGACTATTTCACTAATGTCTATCGCGCGTCGTAAAGTTAGCCCATGGTAAGCCGGATATATTCAAATTAACCAATCCCAGATGTTTATCGCCATCAGCTTGTTTACCTTTTTTTATCGCCGTAAAACCTTTGTTTAACTTTTTAAGATAACGATAGCAATTGTTTCACCTCCAAAATAGCTCTTGTGCATCAATATAATATTAAAATCTGTGGTTTGGTAATGTTTAAAACTCTGAAATAGAATCTATTATTAAAGATTCAGTGCCGAAAAACAGCAAAAGGAACAGAAAAAGTGTGTAAAAGAAATTTCAAGATTTTGTCAAGACAGAAAATACAAATGGACAGCACAAACTACAAATGAAGAAATTACACATGTTTTAGGCAATTAATATACGAAGATTAGATTGTGAAGAGTACAAAGAATATGCCATCAAAACTATGGGAACGTTACAACCAAAATTATTCAGGAAAATAGTTTAATGAGTACACACGTGTGTTCAATCCATTCGAAATTGACGAATTCCGCTGCTAATTCATCTTGTACATCTTCCATTTCAAATACTTCTATGGAAGACAAGACTTGGAAACCAACTTCCTACAACTTTAATGATTGTGATTTTAATAAATGTTCTTGTCAGTAGCCTTGTTATAATTGTTTTCCGAAAAGTTTTATTACCATAAAATTGAAACATATTTGAAATCATTTTCTGCATTAAACTGTTATTAAAATTTACTTGATTGTAAGGTATTCCAGGAGGCAGTGATAAGTCGGAACTGAATGAAATGTTTTCATTTTTCGGTGTAATTTGAGTAATATTTCCCTTTTCGTAATTCCTGTGATTTAAACTATCCTTTCAAATCATGTAATGTGTTTATTCGTGAAATAGTCACACTAAATATCACTCGAAGTGATGTGCTAGCCGGTAAATTCACTCCTCGCTACGCGAGTCGTGAATTTACCGGCTAGCACAGCACTTCTCGTGATATTACTTATGATAAATTATTGTCAGATTTTCTTAAATTGCGTGATAAAGATTAATTGAACACTGAGCTATATAATTGTAAATAATTAGCATTATTTTTTCTTGAAAATTTAGTAATCTTGTCAGTTTCACACTGAAACTTTTATTTACGAAATTGTCTTCGAATGAATATCAGATTGCATATAAAACTATTATTTTCGTTAAAAATATTGCAATTTTAAATAGTACGGTTACAACGTATCTAAATCTCATTACAGATCCCCAGATGTAAATGTATTAAAAGCGTGAGTACAACTTTATTGCATTTGAATCTAATAACACATCCAAATTTTACGTAAGTTTTAGAGACACGCAAGAAAGAATGCACCATAAATACGGTAAAAATAA
>JAHLJT010002541.1:0-27722 GCA_031308135.1 Acheta domesticus
TAATGATATGTGTATTGATTTCTCTTTTATCACTTGATTTTACGAGATAATTGAGGTAGCTTGTTTTTTCAAATGGGACTAACATTATTTTTTCAGTCTATCATTACAAGCGTAAAAAGACGAATCCAAAGATATAAATTATGTTATATGTTAGATAAGCAATTTTTTGAGTAATGTGATTTTGCGCTAGTGTTTAAACGGATATTTTTCATTGTAACTGTCAGCCCCACAAGGTCACACAGCGCTCCCCCAGCAAACGCGGGTAGGGAAGGGAAGGGATTTTTGTACTTGAGGATACGAAAAATATTCACAAAACTTTTTTTTTTACATTTTTTCCTGAACTCTCCTTCCATGCTGATCCATTTTCAGAATTTGTGTTTCTCGGGATTGAAAAAATACTGATTTATCTTTAGTAGTATTTGATTGGAAATAAGATTATTTCATCCCTAAGTTATTTTTAATATTTCTATTTAACATTGAAATTGTTGCTCAAAATACGCAATATTTTTGTACAGTTTTAATAATTTATTCTTATTGTGTTTTTGTTTCAAGATCCCATTAATAAGTGTCTTATGAAATCCCATTAAATGGAGTTGAAGTTATAAACAATTTTATTACGATTACAAACTTATGGACAAATCCTTATTTTCCAACCTTTAATCCTTCAATCAAAGAAAGTTCGAAATCGAAAATGAGAAGGATGGAAAGCACAGTTCAGTGAAAAACTGCAATGGTTTTGTGAATATTTGGGAATATGTTTCGTGTCTTCACATTCCCTTCCACTTGCCTGGGCGGCATTGCTGGTGGAGCGCTGTGTGACCTTGTGTGGTGGACTATTCACAAATGTCCGTTAAATACCGTCGGAAAATCAAAATTAATCAAAAAAGGCTTATCTAACATTATGATAATATGTACATCATTGAATCGTCTTTTTACGCTCGTCATAGTGGACTGAAAAACAAATATGGATAGTTCCATTTGAAAAAACAAAAAGTTACCTAAAAAATCTCGTTAAAATAACAAGTGATAAATAGAAAATTAATGCACGTATCTATTAGGCCCTTCCTTCTCATGCACTTCCGTGGAAAATGCATTGCAATAACTAAACCATTCAAAAGTTACAGGGAGGTGCTAAAGTTACGTGGAACTCACCCTGTATATATAAAAATACTATAAATATATATTACTATAATCATACATGTTTCGGAGGGGAAACATGTTTACGCTGAGATGGCTCAGAGGAACTATTGTGGACTCCGCAGATTTTCTGACCGGGGTCCTAGGGTTCGAGTCTCAACGTTGGCGTATATTCGTCACCAGACATTCTACCTAGGTCGAGTTCTGTTGTTGGTTGAGAAAGAATTATTATAATAGTCTGGGGACGCGAAGGCCTGTTTGGGGAGCGAACGCGCATGTGCACACGCGAACGCGCGTGTGGGGACGCGAACGCGCGTTTGGGGGAGTGAACGCGCGTTTAGGAAGCGAACGCGCGTTTAGGGAGCGAACGTGCTTTGGGGCCGCGAACCCGCGTGTGGGGCCGTGAACGCGCGTTTGGGGAGCGAGCGCACGTTTGGGGACGCGAACACGCGTTTGGGGAGCGAAAGCGCGTTTGGGGAGCGAACGCGCGTTTGGAGAGCGAACGCGCGTTTGGGAAGCGAACGCGCGGTTGGGGAGCGAACGCGCGGTGGGGAGCGAACGCGCGTGTGAGGAACGCGAACGCGCGTGTGAGGCCGCGAACGCGCGCGTGTGGGGCCGCGAACGCGCGTGTGGGGCCGCCGAAGGCGCGTGTAGGGGAGCGAACGCACGTTTGGGGCGCGAAACACGCGTTTGGGGGAGCGAAAGCGCGTTTGGCGAGCGAAACGCGCGTGTGCGGACGCGAACGCGCATGTGGGGACGCATAGGTGCGTGTGGGGGAGTGAACGCGCGTGTGGGGCGCGAATGCGCGTGTAGGGCCGCGAACGCGATACTATTTCCTTCGAAAATACCGGTATAATACCGGTATAACCTTTATGGACGTCCATACCGGTATAGACGTCCTATAAAGGTATTTTATACCGGTATGAAAAAATACCGGTATTTTATCGGTATTTTTACCGGTATTCAATACCTTTTTGGTCCCTGAGTGAAGCTACATTTACGCCCAGAAGCAAAGCAAGGGGCCATCTCAGCATTTGCTCAATGGATCAGGGAAACTAGACAAAACCTGATCGAGATGGGGTCATTGACCCGGAAGCTGAAGTAAATTACTTGTTACAGGCATATTAAATATTTTTTAAACATGTATACAAATGTAAACTAATTCATTATATATCATTGTTTTGTTAAAATAAACATTATTTTTCTTTTTGACGGTCAGTGTAGTCTCTAACTTTATAGAAACAGTTAAGCAGCAGAAAAATATTTTACTTTTATCTTAAATTTGTACACTGACTTTAATTGTTTAAATGTCATCTGGTAATGCGTTGTAAGTAACGTACATGTATTGTATGTGGATTTCTTGTACTGAGCTGTTGATACTGACACTTGATGAACGTGAATTTCTACGACGTGTGTTGTAATTATAAATGTCAATATTACATGAAAATATGTTCCCTCCGTTAAGTAGGTCATTTTTGACAAATATTACATATTCGTGAAATAATTAGCAAGGCAATGGTAAAGATTCCAAGATCAATGAAAAGAGGCTTGCAGGGATCACGTGGAAGGCATTTTTTTCATTATTCGAATAATTTTCTTTTGCAATCTAAAAAGATTTGAGTACTACAGGATGAGCTTCCCCCAGAATATATGCCGTAATCTCAGGCGGGAATGTACATTTGCAAAATAAACGCAACGAGCTGCATGGAAGGCTGACAGAATTTAAAAGCATTCTGAATGCGTAACATAATGAAACTTAATTTCAGTGTTTAATTCTGTTATATGTACATTCCATCTGAGGTTTGATTGAATTGAGAGACCTAGAAATTTGTTACCTCGACTTCAGCTAATTGCATATTGTTCATTTTCAATGGAACATGGTGATTGGCGATTTGAAATGCAAAAAATGCATTGAAACCATTTTTGTTTCGTTAACAATTAATTTTATTACTTAAACCAATTTGAAACTTCTGAAATCGTACTATTTACTGCTTATCTTTTTTGCAAAGAACATTCGTGTCATCGGCAGACAGAACCGTTCTTAAGATATTTCAGTTTTTATAGACGAAGAGGCATATCGTTACATATAACAGAAAGAAGGATAGGCCCCTAAGATCGGAACCTTGCGGGACTGGCCATGCTCCCGGCAAGGTTTCTTAATATGCCCTCGTCTATAAAAAACTGGAAGAACACGGTTCTGATGCCGAACGGACGACGCAAAAAGCGGCAAGTTTGTTACAAGTGCGCTAGGAAAAACTATTGCTGAGCCTCGTGGTTGCACCTTGCACCAAGATGCTAAAAGAAGATTTAGTGGCAAAACTGAGTGCGCGGGGTTTGAAATGCAGAAGGTACGCAACGGCTGAAAGATGCTGATCGAGATTCATTTTTCTTTCCGCGTGACCGCGTGACGACCAAAGAACACAAGGGCCCGTTTCACAGAAGTTACAAGTCCACAAGTTACAAGTGCATTCACTGTTAACTTGTGAGACACCGCGGCAATCGCGTTTCACACAATCAATTCACTAATAGTTACAGTGACTGCCCCGTAGTTCACAAGTGAAATTCCACAAGAAACAAGTGTTTCTGTTTCTCAGAACTTACTAATACAATTGTAACTGAGCAGTATTATGTTACAAGCTACAGATACCGTGTAGGGTTGCATGATTTACGATAACAAGTACGATATTATTATGTTATATACGTACATAAGTATATAGAATTAGGAAATAGACGTTTTATTCCCATTAGTGATACCAGTGAATTTATATTAGGTAATTTTAAGTGACTTATACTCTCGAATTTTCTCCAAAACGTACATTTTGTTGCCTCTGGATGCCATTGCGAAGAAATGTAAGAATATAATAGAAACATAAGAATAATATGTAAGAAGTAAGTGGAAAGAAAGTTCAAGAGAAATCGCTGGAAAATAGAGTAATTTTAGAATGAATGAAAGAAATGTATATATGTATAGAAAGTTTGAAACTGAAGAAAAAAGCCAGGGCGGAAAGTAAAAAGGCAATAGAAATGATAGTACAAATAAAGGTTACAACAACCACAAACACCAGAAAACGATACAAAACATACGCAGGCAAAACCAAAAGATAAAGACGCGAGACAGAGAAAAATACAAGGCAGACAGTCTACTCAATTCCAAGGAACACGAAATCAGGCATTTTAATTTCAAAATAATAATAATACTGTTTTTGATATTACATAAAATTACAATCGTGTATGACAAGTCAAATATGATTGCATGTGAGAGAATACATTGGCGCATATTTTCTTGAGTGCAGAGAGTTAAGTTACATTTACTGTCCAGAAGCAAAATACGGTACCATCTCAGCATTTTCCCAAAGAGCAGGGAATAGAATGCATTGTGCATTGCAATGTGCATTGCATTGTTCTATATATCTGTGGGTTTTTCTTACATTGGCGGTGTGTGGGCTTGTCTTCACGACGGAATATCACACGGCATTTCGTGTCATTTCTCCGTCGTGCCGTTAGAAGTCGCATGAGAGCCAGCACTGCTTGATAGTGACGATGAAGGTCGACTCCTAGCGGCACGATTGCAGAACGACGCGAAATACCATGAGATATTCCATCGTGAAGACAATCCCCTACACGCCAAGAAATAAAAACCCAAGTATACGCTATTCTTTCAAGTAATTTTAAAGTTATTCACGTCGTATTGTAGGTTAGCGCGTTTCGATTTTTGTTTTTCATATTACATAAAGTTTTTTTATAGCCTCTCATGTTAAAAATCCCACACTCATCCCTTCTATTTCCATTCTAAAGGGAAATTTGTTAACGAAACGTATTTATTTGTTTGAAAAATGTATAAAGGTAACTTGCAATGTACTAACAGAATATCAATAATAATAAAAAAAAAACATTACAATTGTCGTTTAAAAAGAAATTTTCACTATGATTTATTCAGTATTATGGAGAGTTTTCTTGAAACAATTCACACTTCCTTAAACGCAACATTTGAAGTATTCTTCAATATTTTTTGACAGTTAGCTTTTAGCTTTCCGTGATAAGTCACAAAAAATATTAGCTTTTGAATTTGAGAAAGCTACGTGTCTGAACCGCTGACTTGAAAATTTAATGAATGATCACGAAAATACTGGTAAAGGTAAAACACAAACACAGTCTTCACTCTTCACTGCACACAACACACATCCCTCCACAGATAGGTACATACCATTACAGACTACCGGCAAACCATTAATTGAATGGTTTCACTACACACATAAGACACATCTTCATAGGTATCAATCAATTATAATAATACTTCTAGTTGTTCCTGGAGAGCAATTATAATACTTCTAGTTTTTTGCTGGAGAGCAATCTGAATGAATGATTATGCCAATAAACCTCGTCAGACTGCACAAACCATGGCGTATACAGAAAGCGTAAATATAAGATTGAGGAATCATAAACCTTCTAAGCATGTCGTCACAAAAATGGCTACCAGCAGCAAGGGCTGAAATATTGAGGGTGGCCTTGATAGCATTGGAGCGTGGACCGAAAATTTAATTGAATATCAAGGAATGTCTCATCTGATAGATTATGATGCGAAAAAACGTTTCTTTGAAGCCTTAGTTTTTAAGGCTCTAGAACGCTTTGTCTAGGAATTATTTGACGAAAACTTTGGCAAGTGTTGCGGGTTGCATTTGACTTTAATATTTAGATGCGTTTTTTTAAAACAAATCATTTCATATTTTGGAAGTCAAAGTGCAATTTGTCATATCTCCGTGAAATTCTCTTTTTTTAGAGACCTGATTTATAAAGATTGGGTTGCGTGTGAGAGGCCGCAACGGAAAGGTATACCTACTGAAATAACACAGGAGACGATACATTGTCCGAGAGAATTTTAAATGGCCATATCTTATCTACGCCTGGGAAAAGAATATGACAATTTTAAAGACTTATGGGACACGATTTCGTCGTAAAATAAAACTGTGAATTTGTTGATTGAAAAATTGTGCGCGATTGAATTGCGTGATCAAGGGAATGTCGAATCGACTGCGTTTGTTGCACGCGGTGGTCCTAACAAGAAGCCTTGTTATAAAAATTACACCGGGGAAAAATCAAAGAAGAGTGTTCAAAGAGCAAAACAGAAGTTTCCATGTCACAAATGTAAGCAGTTGGGTCATTGGGTAGCAGTGTCCGAAGAAGAAGACAGATGGCGCTGGTGGAAACAGAAGTCAGTCCTGATGCAAGTGTAGCGTTTATGACGCATGTCATGGATGCCTCAGTCGATAACTTTATTGAAGCCGACAGGTGGTACTGCGACAGTGGCCCTATAAATCATATCACCACGAATAAACAGTATTTTACATCGTATGAGAATTTTGCCGTTCCTGAAAAGATTTCGCTCGGGAAACGAGGTGTAAATATGCTGGCTCATGGACAAGAGAAGTGAACATTCAAGTACGTCTGAATAATGCTTGGTTTAAATGCCGTACTGAAAAACGTTTTGTATATTCCTGAAGCAGATGCCCATTTATTTTCTGTGAAAGCAGCTGCGAGAACAAGGTTTTCTACGAAACTTGATGAATCGAAGAGCCAGCATTGAAGATAGTGTCACTGGAAAAAGATGATGACTGGATATGTTAGTCATGGTCTGTGTGTATTGAACATGCGCGTTGTGAAGCCGACACAAAATTCAAGTGAATATGATATCATCGGAGACATTGCTAGTTTACCATGAAAGGTTTGGCCATCAACATATACAACATGTAAAGAGCGTCCTGAAGCAGATGAACATTAACGTGGGACGAAGGCAAGGAAGAATTCTGCGATGGATGTGCACTGGGAAAAATGCATAGGTTGCCATTCAAGAACGAATGAATCTCCAATGGTAACTGGTGAACAAATCCACGCCGATGTAAACGGACCCATGTCGACTGAATCTCTCGGAAAGGCGCGCTACTATGTGTGTTTTAAAAATGACTTTAGCAAATATCGTAGAATTTTCTTTTTGAAACAGAAAAGGAAGTATGCACCGTTTTGGAGCAGTTTTTTAATGAAGCTAAGACAAATGGACATGTTATCAAGCAACTGAGGTGTGATGGAGGAAAGAACTTGACAACAAGAAGGTCTCTGAACTGCTAGCAAGCAGGGGCATAGAACACTGCATTATTGCGCCATATACACCACAGTAAAATGGTGTTGCGGAGCGTGAAAATCGAACTCTTGTTGAGTGCGCGCGTTCCATGTTGAATCCAAGCAAGTTGCCAAAAGAACTGTGGGAAGAAGCATGCAATACTGCCACACACCTCCTGAATCGCACAGGAAAGTCTTCCATTGAACTAAGTCTCCTTATGAACTGTGGCATGGACGACCAGTAGGAAGTCTCAATCATTGAAGATTTTCGGAACAGAATGCTACGTGCACATCAACAAGAACTTCCGCTCTAAGTTTGACGATAAAGGCTGTTCATGGACATCTGGTTGGATACTTGAACGACAGGGATGGATTCAGGGTCTGAATTCCGACACAAAGGAAGATAGTCCTGAGCCACGATATGAGATTCAAGCCTGAAGTTGTCTGCAATGTGCGCGTCAATACCTACAAGCTTGAAAATTCATGTGAAAAACATGGATCATCCGAAGTACAAAAGCCAGAAGAAGTCAATGACGATGAAAAGGAAGAATGGAGTGAAGCTGAAGAATTTGTACCAGTGTCCAGCTCCGGAGGAAGTAATGTCCCAGCTGAAGAAGATGTCAAAGAAGAGACAACAAGGAAAAACAAATGTGAATCGAAGAATCCATGATGGATGACCAGCGGAGATTTTGTCTACATGGCCGGATCATCGATCACTGAAAACAAGAATCCAAATTCCTACATTGAAATGCTGCAGTCTCCTGACAAAGAAGAGTGGTTGAAGGCTCTTAAAGAAGAACTGGATTCTTTAGAGAAAAATGACACCTGGGTGTTGGTCGAACGTCCAAAAGATGTGTAAATCCTGAAGAATCGCTGGGTCTTCTGCCAGAAACTATTGGACAGCGGAAAAATCCGCTTCAAGGCTCGATTGGTCGCAAAAGGTTTCGTACAAAGACAGGGAATTGATTATGAAGAGACATTCAGCTCTGTTGCACGATATGAAACCATTCGGATCTTGTTGGCGGTGGCTGCTGCATTTGGAATGAATCTTGCTCAATTTGATGTCAAAAACCTTTTTTGAACGGCGGCGTGCTTGAAGAAGACGTGTATATGGAACAACCGGAAGGTTTTGAGGACAATACTAAACGAGTGTGTTACGTGAAGAAAAGTTTGTATGGCTTAAAACAAGCGCCACGCTGCTGGAACAAACGATTTGAGAAGTTTATGAAGAAAACTGTAATGCTGATCCATGTCTGTTCTACCGCAAGAGAGATGGGAAACATGTGTATGTTGCAATTTTCGTTGATGACGGTGTGGTTGTTGCAACTGATACAGAAGAACATGAGGAATTCATGGAAATTACAACAGGAATTTCATACAACAAGAGGATCTCTCAGAAACTTCTTGGGCATGAGAATACAGCAAAATGAAGAAGGATCAATAACAATTGATCAAGAAGACTACACACGAAAGGTTTTGGAAAGATTTGGAATGACCGAGTCGGAGTGTCTACTCCAATTGGACGCGAGGACAACGATGAAGGAGAAAAGGTCACAGCCAAGGTACCTTATTGTGAGGCAGTAGGTTCTTTAATGTACCTGACTACAGCTACACGTCCTGATGTTGCTTTCGCAGTTAATAAAGCAGTTCGGGCCATGGAAAATCCTACAAATCATGATTGGAATCATGTGAAAAGAATATTTCGATATTTGAAGAGCACTGTAAACTATGGAATCGTCTTCAGGAACGGTCATGGTTTGAAGGTCTACAGTGATGCTGACTACGCCGGTGACAAGACAAGACGTTCAACGACAGGTGTCATTGTAATCTTCAATGATGGAGCAGTTTCGTGGACCAGTCAGTTGCAGAAGTCAGTGGCAACGTCGACTACAGAAGCTGAAATAATAGCAGCAAGTGAAGGAGCTAAGGATTTAATCTGGCTGAAAAGATTACTATCTGAATTGCTGAAAACTGTGGAAAAATCTCCTACGCTCTACATCGATAATGCTGGTGCTCTAAAATTAGCTAAAAATCCAGAATATCATCGCAGATCAAAGCACATCGAAGTTCGCCATTTCTATGTAAGGGAGAAATTCTTGGATGGAGATCTGGAATTGGAGCACATAGACGGAACCAATCAGCTTGCTGATTTACTGACTAAACCTCTGGAGAGGGTTAGATTTGAGATGCTACGTGAGAGGATTGGGATACAGAAGATTCCCTCCACAGACAGTTAAATTTAGTTTATTTTGTGTTCATTTGATCTTTTCTTTTGGAGGAAGTGTTAGTATGAAAAGAAAAATGCAGACAGCAACGCCATCTGTGTATGTTTCAGTGAACTCTTTGAACTGAGAGGAGGGCGAATCGTCTGTATACTGCGATTTTTCTAACTGCGTCCCTCAAGGCCACTCAAATCCTATCTTCGCGATGGAATATGTCACGGCATTTCGCGTCTTTTCTTGGTCTTGCCGGTAGAAGTTGCATGATCGCAAGCACTGCTTCATACGGTCGCGATCGTGCGAATTCTAACGGAACGACTGAGAAAGACGGGATTTGAGTCGCCTTGAGGGACGCAGAGAAATCGTAGTATAGAGGCAATGCAATGCCAGTGCGTGATCGGACTTGTTTTGTGAGTGGCAGTGCTTGAAACGACTTCCAGTAATGTGTTTCGACATCTCAATGGTTTTCTGTGAAAAAAAAAAGCTTCAAATTTTGCATTTACAGTAATGCTTAAACGCCATTTTCGTAAAAACGGCACCAAATTTTTCAATGAAAATTTCCGTTTAGGGCGTTTTACTCTTCAATAATATTCTTAAAGTAGTTTTTCGGTTCTGCCATTAGGAAACCGAAAAATTGAGCAAAGGTGAAAAAATGTTCGGGCGGCGATAGATGGTTGTTGGCATAAGGATGGGGCACGACCGAAAAGTCGGCCCCGACTAAAGAAATTAGGAAATTAGCTACTACGAGAAGATCTGTGCCATTCTGTAGCTCCACTAGTTCCTTTTTGTTTTGGCTCAAGAATTTTTGGTGGCATCTAAAACACGAATAGTTCGAACTCAAGTTGTAGTGTAGGTAATACAAGCCAGTTAAAGTTTGGGACTCATACGTATATATTCGCTCGTATACGCACCATAGTTCGGGGCTCGTTTTACAACTATCGCCATATTAAAATTTTGCAAACTAAAACCGGTCTGTGATAGTTCGAAATTACAGATTGAATGCATAAAACGTTTAAAACATATTGTATTTCATTCATTAAAAATCAGAATCGGTCTAGGCGAACTCAACTCTAATTAAAAGCCAAAGATATACCTTCCAAAGCTTTTAGAACCGAGAAAACACGAACACCTCTGTTTCACATCAGCTCGCATGAACCACAAAACTATATTAGCAACAGGAGTTATTAAACTAGTTAAAAATGTTCCTGCTAGAATGTTTGCGATATATGAAAAGATACCAAGGGGGCTCATATTATATGAATGGTTCATATCACCACCTTAAACTCTATCTACATCTAATAAACGGGAAATACTATTTCATTTTGAGAGTAAAAAATTGAGTGTTATGACTAGACCTCGGAATTTTACTCACAAAAGTTTGATTTAGGCACCTAAAACAGGCAACAAAATTACGAAATTGGGCATTAAAATCGACGTTTGAGACACTTAAAATAGGTTACAGAATAAGACAGAAAAAAAAATGACATGAAAAAGTTATATTTCTCGCATGTTGAAATTGTCTCAAAGGATTAAATTAGGCAATTTTTATTATGCAGGAAAAAGTATTTTTACATTTATGAAAGAGACAAGCATATTTTCTTCACATTCATAATTAGCAGTATAGTATTTAATTAATATTGCAACCGTATTGTACTATCCCCCTGTCTTCAATTAATCAATATTAATAAATATTGTTATGTGGCGGCTATGCGATACCACACGGTACGACCGTGACAATTACTATGACACCTAATCTATTCACCCTGATCTCAACTATAATTGCCACAGTAACCGTTTTCCTAATAATATTTACCCAGATTCTCCTATCGAGTGGCCTCGAATTATGATGCTGCCGCCACACAAATTCTTTATTTCTATCAAATCTCTACGGATATTATAGTACGAGGTTGCATAAATTATTTTAGGTCGTAGGTGGTGGCTGGCCCCGTACGGGAAATGCCTGTAAACAACGTTCGCTATTGCATGCAGCATGCACAGGTTTTTCTAATACTGAAATAATAACACCTTTTGTCATGAAAGAAAGAAAGAACTTTAAACCTCGCTCTCTTTCGTTTATTTTCTCATTTAACATGGAGCGCTACCGTCCTCTGTTGCCTTCCCTCAATAACAATGCAACAATGTATAATGACATAAAGATTCTCATGCTTGGCAACATCGTTATCACTTAAATACCATCACATTCAAATGAACTAATAATCATCAGCTGATTTCTAATTATTTATGCGTTCAGGAATTCCTTTTTTACCAAAAAATAATGTTATTAAAAAATTTTCCCTCGTACGTACGTAATTATAAATTCAACAATAAGAAAATGAGACTAAAATTTTACATCGCTTTGTTCGGCAACAATTGCATGCATTGTTCTTTTAAAATTTCAATATTTTTCCACTGGTCTTGTCAAAGTTTATTTTAATTTACTTGAGTATTCTCGAAAAACGAATATCTAGTTTGATGATTACGCCACAAATGCGACACTTTCCTTTTGCTGAATTCCGCCGAGACAGCGCCGTTGCCAGTTCGGTCGTCAATTGCGTGCGCCACGAAGTCTACAAGGCTTCGTCTACAAGACTTCGTGGCGGCCCACTTGCACGCGCCAATGTATTCGCACGCACCAATCCCGTCTGCCGACTTTCTTCATAAGATGTTCTCCATGAAGTCCAAAATTGCTCGATCAACTTCGAAGCACAGAGTCAAAATAAAATGAAAAAAAAAACTTCTTCTCTCTTCGATCATTCACTGCATCATTAGCTGTTTTCAATACTCGTTCGGATGTCCATTGCACTGCACCGCTTCATCACAAAAAATCATGTCGATTCACCACGTCACCTCGTAATAGAAAAATGCCGGCGAATTTCATTCTTGCATGTTGTTCATTGTTGCATGCAAACATGTTTTCCCAATTTTTCTAAAATGCACAATATAAGTTATTCTGACATGACTATGCGTCTATTTATTAACGCTTTTGCCCAATGTTAAAGATTTTTGGCCCAAACATATATTTTTGATATTTTATACGTCGAAAATGCTAAATTTCTCTGTCGAAATTATACACCAATTCGTCACTTGTTTTGATATTGTTAATTTGTAATATTTCTTCAGCTCAGAAATTCAACGTGTTATAAGTCTTTTGGATCTGCTATAATTTTTATTAAATTCAGACAACGACGATTTACGACGCCTCTCGTTGCCTAATTAAGGTTTCTTCATAAAAATTTTATATTTAAGTTATTGCATCTGACGCGTCACTGGGACTTTTCTCCAATCTTCATATTCTAAATTTAAATGAACCTGTCGTCCGATCGTGTTCAAACAAAGACTACAATGTTTATTTATTTACTTTCCAATTAACTGTACGGTCAGATTTCATTTCAAAATTACTGAATCCAATGTGTTTCCAAAATCGTCGAAATATGGCTTTCCGCGGCGCGCTGTTCTTCTGTCTTGTTGCTATCGATTCACGTACACGTTGTTTTATTAATTACAGTTTAATAAATATTTATCTTTCACAATTGTTTTTGGGGAATGTGCCAGACATGAAATCATTACAATATTTTCTCCAAATTTTCTTCAATAAGGCTGTCTTGTCTATTAAAATAATTTTTAAGGCTGAAAATGAACTTTTTACTGACAGATTTATGAGCAAACACATTTAGTTACATTTCTCATGCTCACGTCCCCTGGAACTTTTTCACTCGTCCCTTCTTCCCACCCCCCAAAAAACTTGTACCACACGACCCATTTAAACACTGAACAGTATTTTGTGATATACGCCTGTCTGAGAGTAGGCTTTTGCCTGGCCTGTCTGTCGCTTTCCTCGCCTGGACTACGCAGACGACGCGCTGCGGCGATAAGCCTCAACCTGCCAACAGCGCAGCTGCATCAAGAATGGGTGCAATTGCCCAAGGAGTGCGTGTTGATCGGAGACGAGCGCGAAACATCCTTATTATATTGACTTGCAGGGCTTCTTTTGTTCGGTATTTTGAGTGAAAGATTTCGATGGGGTGTTCGATCACACAATATTTGCATTTCGGAAAAGTTTTTGCGTTTCCGTAAAACGAATTTCAAAATTTAGCATTTAAAATACTATCGTTCTTGAAAATCACTTGTATTAGACAAAAACATATTAAAAGAGACATCAACCGCCCTTTTTAGGACATTTTAGGCATATTAGATGCTTTCAGTACATCTATTTTCTCATGATTCGTAAACATCTGCAATTACTTTTCACTACATCCTAAATAGGCACTTATAAATTATATGTTAATAAGTTATGATATATATATATATATATATATATATATATATATATATATATATATATATATATATATATATAAAAAAGTTATATAAATTATATAACTTATAAATTAAAGACAGCTTGACCTTATCATCCTTGAAGGTATTGTACTCAGGATTATCCCAATTTTGTTATCACAAAATACTCAATGTTGCCCTTTCAAATATCAAGTTATCTTCAATTGTCTTTCTGCTCTTATTAGATCACGCACTCAAATATATTTTCTAGTCTTATGGAGCAGAACACAATTGTACTTACCTCACATTCCAGAAATATGTGCTTCATAGACACTCTGTAAAGCATTTTCTCTAATTCTTAAATTTAGGATTTCCTATCAAAATCTCTGCATCAATCTATTGTTACTTTTATACATAGTACACAATCAAAAGTTTCGTTCAGAGACATTGAACATTTCTTGAATATTCAGTCCATTCCAGTAGTTCTAATATGGGTGAGTCTTGCCAGCATGTTCAGTTTTGCTTCAAGGGTTTGAGCTGAGAAATATGCTTTCACTTGACCGTTCTAGTACTGAAAGTATAAATGACTATATTTCTCATTTGAGACCACACACAATAAAAACTCATACAGAACTCGCTCTCATAGAAGACACAGAATAAAAAGAGAAATGAAGGGTAAAATGGTCCCTTAAATTAGATACCCCCCCATGCATGCACACGCACACATACTCTCTCTTTCTTTTTTCCTTAAGAAAGGTTTTGGAATTTATGGCATTGTTTTGAGTCAATAAAATATAAAATAATTAATGAGTGTTTTGTAATTAATTCTTACTTTGTTATTTGCGCCAATATTTACATTTTAAGCTGATAGAAATGGAAAGCGTTTTCAAAAGTTGTATTAACGAAAATTAAAGCTTTTTCAATTTCAAGCAATGAAAGATAAGAATATTAGCTTAAACGAAACTGTTTTGTGGCAAAAGAAATGGATGTTTCAGAAATAGTAAGGAGAGGATATTAAAAAAAATATACAAACAAACAAACACACTTGGTATGAATAGTTTATTTTTCTTTTATCAGTTAGTGACAGTATAGAAGGAAGCAAAATATTTTCCTGTGCCTTTTCACAGGTTTGTGTATATCTGAGAGCGAGTAATAGGACAGAGGCACCGAGAAATGGGTTAGAACATTTACATCTTGTGCACTTGGGTGAATTGATATGAAGTTCAAGATCAAGTAGAAAAATAAAGAGTGGCAAACATGAACATGTGGAATTAAGAATTACCTCTTTTCCACATGAGAAGAGTCTGATTTTTTCCTAAAGGTAACATGCAGTTTCAAAACTGCCTCAAAATAACATGTATAGATATTCTAGCTGCCATACTGGCAGTGGCTCAAGAGAGAAACTACACATTTTCCACCACATGCACAATTCATGCACTGGATAATGTTTTTATACTGTTTGTACAAAGAACCACTTTAAACATTATCTACATACTATCATAGCTCTGTTGGTTATCAACTGTCCATTTATAAATAATAATTTTAGTTTTCCTCATCCTCTGGGAGAAAGTCAATTGTCTCTGAGCCAAGCAAGCAGGCAGACCAGGGTAGAGAGAAATTCTTGCTGGCATTGAATAAGTCCAATTTTGAATATTGATCTACACTTCAGCACAAACTTCAAACACAAAAAGTTCCAGAGAATTTTATAAAATTCTCTGTTGTCATTATGAACAATGAATAGTGTTTATGCAAAATTTTCATCCCAAACTTCAATACTGTTACCAAAAGGAATTTTTGTCAAATAACATTTCGCTCTACCCTGCTGATATCATCGAAATTCTCAAATCTGATACAATATTTCTCACAATACAAAGAAGGAAAGCCTACTGACAAATATTGTCAACATCACATTATGTTTCAAATGAAAGGCTAAAAATGGTCCTCACCTGTCTCAAAAATACAGGGCATTGAAACTTTTATGATATATTTTAAGACAATTTTTTTAGACATACATAATTACCAAATTTCACTTCTCTAATCCTTGTACATACAGAAGTCTGCCTACAAACAGTACAAAAACCAGATGATATTACTGATGTATCTACTATGTAACTTGTTTACAATATCTGCACATACCCCTTGAAGTTTCTTACATCATCTTTCTAGAAGTTTGAAATTAGAAAATTTATTTTAAAATTTTAAAAACATGAATATAAATGAGCTGAAAGGAATCCAGTGAAATAAGATAATTTTCATATAAAAATTAGGCATTTTCTTAATCTACAACCAATACAAATCTTCAGAAAATAATATTTAATATTTCATTTAACATTAAGACATTTTAAAAAAAGATGAAAAATCTAAATTTTGAGCCTCATCAGTTGTTGGGGTTTGTCACACACTTAACATCTCAAAAAAAAACCCCTCTTATTATGATTTCATGCACATACCCCCATTTTGCTGTCATTCACATTTGTTTTTATAAACAAATGATTACCCACTTAAAAAATTTTGTATTATGTCCAATTTCAATTCTGGGCAACAATAACAGGTACCATATCTGGTATAACATTGTAATATACAGTGACATATTCAAAATCAGTTTATACAGTTTCACAAGACTGGAAAAAAAAGTTATAAAATAATTATAGGTATTGCTGCACTTGTGCTAACTGCACTTGTGCTATTTACGAAAAATAAAATTCATTTCTGTTTGTAAAGTAAACTGAGAACTTGTTCTGTTCTAAATATTTGTCATCTTCAATGGAAATCTATTTTGTTGAAGAGCTTCAATGGAATATAGTGTATCTATTCTTCTTCAACAAAATATTTAATACTAAGTGAATGGGGAAATTATACGGGACAAAATAAATTAATCCTGCAATGAGCCTTTAAATAGCAATCCCTCACAGAGACCTTATCATCTCAAATTATACCATCAAGTCTGCACAATAACCTACAAATAAAATAACAAAAATTATTTGCTTCATCATCAGACCTATTTATTCTGCTATGAAAATTAACTGTGAAAGAAATAACATATATATGAATGTACAGTCCTGATCTAAACATTTTTGGTTGTAAGAGCGAGAAAGCATTATTATTGCTTAGCCTACATTATTTCATAAAATGTTGCTGAGCAATCAAGTAATACAATTCCAATGATCTAGCAGGTGCACAAATAACGATTTCAATATGTACACAGCAAAATGCTCAGTAATACATTTTACAACAGTCTCAAGAATGAAAAGCTTAATGATTGTCATATTTAATGTATGTATTATGCCATATTATTTATGTTTAACCCTTTAAATGCTAATTTCATGCAGAATGACCTGCTTGCTTAATTTAGGTCAGATATAATCTTCACACCTTATGCCAACAGAAGACACACATGGACATCTAATTCTCAGAGGAATTAAATATCTTTTTATTAACAACTCGACAATGCTCATATATTGGCAGGAAGGGAATAATGACATTCAAAAATTATACTGTATTCTTAGAAATGTTTATAAAATGATGGAATGGAAAGCTGAACACAATATGAATAACATATGCAACAAATGTACAGATTATATTTGTTGGACATGATTTCACTTCCCTTGCAAAAAATGCAGTTATAAATCAAACAACTTCATTTATTCCATGAATCAAGATGGATTAACTAAAAAGAACTTCACTCACTCATGTAACTAATTAACAGTATAAAATATTTGTTGTGAAATGGACAATTTTTGTACTCCTTTTTGCTTTGTGGTTCTATCAAGGCAATCTCACTTGAATGAAAAGTTTGTTTTTATGAATGATGACAGTCATCAACATTATTTTCTGCTATTTCCTTTCATTCTACTTTAATAAGATTTTATGAAAAAACAAAACATGATTCATGGCGATAAACAATTTTCTCCAATAACAAAAAACCTCTAGTTTTGAAAATATTTCAAATGTAATGCTTTCACACAAATTGAGTATAATAGTACATTTCTGTTCACAGTTTACTTGATGTTAATTTTCTGATACTGCTCAACTTCGATACACGTTACCGCTGCAGCAGATAAAGAGTTAACGCAGATTATTTAATTTCATTTTTTAAGGCCTGATTTCAGCTGAAAGCAAATTCAGGTTTATTTTTATGTACATATTACATCACATTACGCATTCTCCATCAACTATTGACATTTATATTAGCAACAATAACTCTACTGTAACATTGTTTATCATCTACCATTGCAGAATATCCAGAGACAAGTACAAGAAAACTAATAACTGGAGTGGTAACTTCTTCACAGCTATGGTGAAGAACCTAAACAATTTATCAAAGTAATCTACATGTACAGAAGAATGCAAACTCAAATATTACAAGCTAAACAATTAATTAAATGCTACCTATCATTTAATTCTGAACTGTTATCACTTATCTTTTTTTCTTTAAAATGTCTTCATGCAGAATGTGCTTTGCTTCACATCATAAAATGCTATTTATCCAATACTCAATGTTAAATTCATTCATGTATAATTATACCTTTTAAACAATACTCTTGATTTTTATTATAAAGTACTACACATAAGTGATAAAATGAATAAAATCTACCATGTCTGATATTTGTTCCAATATGCATTAATTGAAGTATAATGGAATAAGTTAATTGAAAAATATTTTTTGTCTTATTCTTTAAAACATGAGCGACATGCTTTGTATTGCTTGTTGAATCTGCCACTCATAGTACATTACATCCAATAAGAGAGGACAGGCCACTATTATGACTAACTTCTCCATTTCATTCACACAAACGATTCTACAACAAATTGAACAATTTTACACTCGTATATCCCAAGGATCACAGAATACATTGACAGCAGGGCACCAATGGTTGAGTTAGGCCAGGGATCCAGTCAAGAGTTAACGGCACAGAAAGCAGGGTTTTGAAGCGCGCCCAGCACAAACGACTCATGCAGTGTAGCGATTTTATCAGAAACATATTTTAAGTGAATTGTTATCCATTCTGAGTTCTCTGAGAGTTATGACTGTACGTTTTAAATAATTGTGAAAGGGTAAACATTTTTTCTATACTTTTTTGCGGGTAAAGTTATCACCAGAAAAGTAAAAACCAATTATTGAGGAAAATGTATTTTAAAAAATTTCAAATATATGAAGATACAAAGAAATAAAACACTTTGATATGGCACATTTGCATTAATACAAATATCAGTATAAGAGCACACTGTGGTTTGAACTCCTGTAGAGAACTTGAAAAGCTTTTAATGATTTAATTAAATTACATTTTTCATTCAACGGATTGATTGTTAACAATTATGATTTGGTAAAAGTACACATGTATCTTTATTGATTATGGTATGTTCTATAAGTAAATAAAACTTTTACAAGGAATAACAAAGAAATTAAATTATATTTAATTAAATAAAGAACAATTTAAGGTGAGATGAGTTCTGGATTCCAAAAGCAACCAATTTATTAAATGACAATTATTTGTACACCAAAAGAACTAACAAAACTGAACATTCAGAATAAGAAATATTAACATATTAGCTGTTACATAAAAACAGTTTTGGCAAATTGACCTTCTAAAATTTGTACAAGAGAAATTAAGATGTTTCTTTGAAGAGTAGAGTAAACATAAATGTATAGCTATGTGACGCTGATGTGCTCTTTACTGCACCATACCACCTATTTCCTATGAAAAGTATTGAGATCATATTGATATGTTTGTTGCAGTTTTTCAAATATAGATAAATCATTTAAAATATATAAAAGAAGTTTGCAATATAAAAGCAATCATGCAACACAAAAACAATGTATTATTAAAACCTTGCCCATACTGCATTACATCTCAAAGTTTTCCTTTACTACTTTCTTGGTTTACCCAATGTACTTACACATGCAATCTTCAGAGCTATGATGATATAATGCAACTTATGGAATAAATTCTTGTGGCTACTCCTTGTGAAAAACACTACAGGGGAAGCATATATCCTCCCTGAAGAAAATTCACCAAACTAAAAAAAACGTTTCTACAAATCGCAATCCAATTCTAAACTTCCTAGAAGTAAAATTAGGTAAATGTATCTTATTCGACCTACTCCGCAGGTGTGGAGTGTTATTAAAATAAAATGACAAATCGGCATTCGCTAAGACATCTTTACACAAGTATGTTACAAAAACGGTATCGTTTCTAAATAGTGACACCCATTATTTGAGGTAAAACCTAATAGAAGAAAGAGGGTACTAAGGAATACGAAACGCAGTACACGATGTTGAGGAGGAGACAAATTGTGCCGTGGGAAGGAGCACGAAGGAGGCAAGGAGCACGAACGTAAAAGGTGACTGGAATCGGTACAAGCACGTGAGTCGCCGGCTGAGGGCCGGTCCCGCCTCGGCCGCCATCGCCGCCGCCGCCGCCGCCCGCGCCGGCACCCAGCGCAGGGCGGCGCGGGGCCCGGCCGTCGCCCGCGGCGCGCGCTGCGCCCTTCGGCGCAACGCCGCCGGAGGCACGGGCTCTCGCCGCCGCCACCGCCGCCGCAGCCCTCCCCGCGCCGGGACTCAACACATGGTCTCGGTGGTGGGGATGAGGCTGTTCTTGCTATCGGAGCGCGCGCTCAGCAGCTGGAGCGGCTGCAGCGGCTGCGGGGGGTGGCGGGGAGCCCGGGCCGAGGCCGGGGGCGGGGGCGGCAGCGGCGGCGTCGTCTCCGTCACCCGCCGCCGGCTGCGCCTCCTGCTGCTGCTGCTGCTGGCGCGGGGGCGGCGGCGGCGGGGGCGGCGGGGGCGGTGGCGGGGCGGGCGCCTGCGACGTGCCGGGGGCGGGGGCGGGGCCGGGGGCGGGGCCGAGGGCGGGGGCGGGGGCCGGGAGGTCGCGCACGTCGATGGCGCTGGCCCGGCGCAGCGGCCGCGCCCCGCGCCCGCCCTCGTCGTGCGCCGCCACCGTCAGGCACAGCGCCGAGTCCAGGTGGTCGAGGTGGTCGCTGTCGTCGCTGCTGTCGTGCGCCAGGCGCTGCCGGATGAGCCCCTGCATCAGCAGGTAGTCGCTCTCCTCGGCCGAGCGCAGGTGCTCCTTCTCCAGGAAGAGCGCCATCTCCGGGTTGGACATCTCGGAGGCGTGGCGCGCGCGCGCCGGCGGCGGGTGAGCGTGCGGGTGGTCGCCCGGCCGCGGCGGCGACAGCAGGCGCGGCGAGCGCGGCGGCGACAGCAGCCCGCACACTGCGCACGCGCCCACGCACGTCACACACACGCACTTGCACGCACACCGGCGGGGACAGAAACGAGCTCTGCCGCGCTTCCGAGTGGTGTAGCGCGAGGGCCGTTTGGAACAGGGCGCTGCGCTGCTGGAGGGCGAAAGCGCGGCTTCGCTGCTGGTGGCGGGAGGGGTGGAGGGGAGGGGAGGACGCTATTGCGCCTATCGTGCGACTATTAATCGCGTAACTTTTCTTGAACGATGACCTTGCTTCCCTCTCTCTGGCACAATAATCAGTTGAAGGCAAAAGATTACAGCGAGCGCCCATGACATTCCAAACACATCTTCACTGGCGCGAAAAAAACAAACTATTTTCTGTTGAAGACGATAACTTCTGTCCGTGATTTTCTCCAAAATAATCTAAAGAAATGACCGAAGCAGGTAAAGATACATCACAGGAGATACCTCGAACTCCTGAGAAAGTTAGAACGCAAATTATTGAGAAAGTTGCGAAGGCATGATTGATTCTCCAGAGTCTAGCATTGCTTCATAAACTCTAGTGGCCGATTTCATAACTAACACCCCCACTCTACCGGCATTTCTTCAATCCATCGTTCAAAAAAAGTTGCGCGAGTAATACTTCCATTTACGCCAATGCTTTGCCACTCGGAAGCGCTGCTGAGTGGCTCCGTGTGAAGGGGCCCTAAGGTATGTGTTGTGGATGGGGAGGTGGGGATGTAAGGCATTCGTCTTCACATTGAACACAAGACTCCAGGCTACGAGTCGACGGAAACGTTGTTTGAACTGCAACACTTATATAAGAGCTTCAAACCAGTGAATTATAACTGCGCTGTCATTCTTCGTCACTGAACAATTGCACATTAGTATTGTTTGGTTTCTTATGAATGAGTGCGTGTCTGACAGAATGTGCAGTTCCTCGAAAAATCTGCTCCACTAATCTACGTTTTAAATGCTTAACTGAGCCATTCCAAGCCAAATCGCGGAAAAATTACCAAAATTTGACCATCATTACTTTCTTCCCTACTGATATACGTTCAGCCGATTTTCTCCAAAATTGATATTTCTCGACCAAGGCTCGTCAATAAGAGTTTCTGTCCAAAATTCGCCGCTTTTCGGCACAGGTTTATTATAATTTATTTTCTTACGAAGTAAGGCGAGTAAACGAATTACGCTTGACAAATCCTGAAAAACTCCAACTCTTTAGAAGTTAATCAATACTCCCTGACTCTTCACGATTGTATTTAGTTAGTTATACAATGAGTTCTGGAGTAATGCATTTTGAGATCTTTATTCCACATTGTTTTCTTTCCTTGTCACGAGATTCGCCTATTGTTCTTAAGCACGTGTTTAGCAGTTATACTGACACCATGGACATTTTACAAAGCTATTAAACAGAGAAACATAGAATTTCTGCATGCTGTTCATTCGATGCATCAACTGGTCACGGTATTTTGTGAAATAAGCGTACATTCTCATCTTTTATACAACCATATCTTGTACAATAGTTTTCAAGTGATTAAAAAGCATGCTACTCTTTTCGGATGATCAGATTTAATAAAACAATTACATTTTCAAAAAGGCCATGCCATTTTCTGTGCGATTCGACGTGGTATGGCTCAGCTACAACTAAACTCAGTTTAGTCGTTACTTATGAAAATACCTTCGCGTCTTTCGACGGAGGGTGGTGGTGTTAGCCCAGTGATAATTCAAAGGTGTATGTTAAATCGGGGCAGGGGGGGGTTGAAATAGTAAACAGTATGTTCACAGAATATACGTAAACAGATGGTTAATTGTAACAAATTGTAAATTAAGGATTGTGAATTATATTTTTAATTTAAATTTCATGAAAATCATTAATAACATTTTTTTAAGAAATGAGGTGGTTAACGTCTAATAGAAAACATTTAAATTACGGAAACTCATTTCACTGGATTTGAAACATGGAGGGGGTAGTGTTTTTTGGTGAACATATTAATTTTATCATTCTCAATGTTCGACGCCTTGAGAAATTAAACATATGATCTTGCATGTATTCAATTATACGACTGGAACGAGTCTAAGTGTTTAGCATTTCCTGTTTCCTTTTCCTCACCATGAGCAATATGGAGCAGCAAGACGGATGTAGAGTCGGCCGATTTCGTTCGTTATTCAATGTAGTGATGTAGGTTTTTTAAAGTGATGGTAAATCACCTGAGGCCTTAAAGCTCGCATTGAGGTTGATGGTTCGGGAGCGAGATTTTGTTTAATAGCAATTTTAGAACTACTTAGTCTAATGTTCACACATGGACAATTTCGCATTGCCTATGGCATGCGAAGACCAAGACAAGAGAGAGAGGGGACTTAACACAGTTCTGGGCCCCTCTAGGTCCGCTTTTCTTTTTAAATTTGCATTTCCTTATGGCGCATTTTATTAGGGCTGAAATAAAATATTGATGAATGAGATTATTTTACGTTTGTTGCATTTAAAACAATTGATTTTATGAGGACTAATTACACGGTTTGCAATGTGGGTATCGAGGGCCTCTCCTCCGAATGTCTTGTAAAAAATTCTCCAAATTTTCTGCTTAAAAAGATAAAAATAGGGAATTTATCATATTTACGTAAGTACACTGTTTCATTACGGGGCTGTGGGGTCCCTGCCGCCCCTCTGCGCACCCTCGCTAATCAGCTTAGAGCTCCTTTGAGGTAGATGTCTCCATGACAATTATTTATGCGCGGGGCTGGAGAAAATTGTACTTCTAGGCAAATTTAAACACGAGTGCGTCTATTTGCGCTTATTATGCGAGTGAATGCATGTGTGGTACTCTGAGGAGGCGGTGCAAGAGGTGGTAGGAACGAGAGGGGGAGCGTAGAAAGAAACGAGAGGGGGAGCGTAGAAACGAGAGGGGGAGCGTAGAAGAAACGAGAGGGGGAGCGTAGAAACGATGAGGGGGAGCGTAGAAACGGAGAGGGGGAGCGTAGAGAAACGAGAGAGGGAGCGTAGAAACGAGAGAGGAGCGTAGAAGAAACAGAGAGGGAGCGTAGAAACGAGAGAGGGAGCGTAGAAACGAGAGAGGGAGCGTAGAAACGAGAGAGTGGAGCGAGAGGTGGAGCGTAGAAACGAGAGAGGGAGCGTAGAAACGAGAGGGGAGCGTAGAACCGAGAGAGGAGCGTAGAAACGAGAGAGGGAGCGTAGAAACGAGAGAGGGCGACTAGAAACGAGAGAGGGAGCGTAGAACGAGAGAGGAGCGGTAGAAACGAGAGAGGGGAGCGTAGAAACGAGAGATGGAGAGCGTAGAAACGAGAGAGGGAGCGTAGAAACGCGAGAGGGAGCGTATAGAACGAGAGAGGGAGCGTAAGAAGAAACGAGAGAGGAGCGTAGAAACGAGAGAGAGGGGCGTAGAAACGAGAGAGGGGGCGTAGAAACGAACGAGAGGGGGCGTAGAAACGAGAGAGGGGGCCGTAGAAACGAGAGAGGGGGCGTAGAAACGAGAGAGGGGGCGTAGAAACGAGAGAGGGGGCGTAGAAACGATGAGAGGGGCGTAGAAACGAGAGTAGGGGGCGTAGAAACGAGAGAGAGGGGAGTAGAAACGAGAGAGGGGGGAGTAGAAACGAGGAGAGGGGGAGTAGAAACGAGATGAGGGAGCATAGAAACGTGAGAGGGAGCGTAGAAACAAGAAGGGAGCGTAGAAACGAGGAGTAGGATGTGCAGGAAGGATGAGCATGGGGATGATGGAGATCGGGGTGAGTGGTGATGGGTGTTTGTGTGCGGTAAGCGCAATTCAGTTTTAAGAATTAAACTAATTTGTTAGAGTTTTCTTTGGTGCGGTGTCGTTAATAGTCGCTGTTTCCAATATCATCATGAAACCACCATCAAGCGAAAGGGTTGGGAACTTGCACATGAAATAATAATGGGTAATGATAATGATTTATGATAGATATTTAGACAATAATAACAGAAAAAAACTTGTTGCAAGCCTGCTTTGCCTACGCCACACCGACAAACACAGAGAAAAGCCAATGCTCTAACCACTACAACAGCGACTGCTACTACACGACTAAAAAATCCATCAATGAGAAGTCAGAAGTTACTCCAAGAGAAAACGAGAGTTATTAATAAATCAAAGGCCGAATGCGGAAAAAGAAAAGAAAGGAACGAACATTTTCACTAAACGTTAACAGAGCAAAGGATTAACTGCGCGATGAATATTTTCTCGAAAAAAGGTTATGAAAAGGATATTAAAGGAAATGAAGTGAACTGACAAGTTCAGAAAGTAGTTCTTACGCGTTAATGCTTTCAGTGCAAATTAACTTACGTTGTTTCTGGAGTATTGCATGCATAAAACCAAGAGTGATGGAAAAATGATCGGAGTGCTATAAGATAGGAAGACGTGAAGAAGAGAAAGAACTGCCAATTGGATTTTATTACTACGAGGATAGGATTTTAAATTACCACCATTTATTCGTATTTTTTTTCCCAAGAAAAATATAAATGCGGACTGTGACCGCGAATGTGTAGGATGCTTCAATAAAGGTATTCTCAGGAAAATAAATTGAACCGTTAAGATCCACACACAACATTGCATGGGTTTGAAAGATTGTAACTGGGGGTAATTGTCCTTCGATCATTTTCCGGCGTTCTGACTTCGCGTGCACCATGAAGCACCGACTATATTGAAATCAATCACGTGCACATCTATGCTGAAATTAGTGAGACTTACGATTCAGGGCCCCTGGGCGAAGGGGATGGTGGGTTAGCTGCTGCGATAATTAAAATGAAAAGCACACAATATTATTAACATCCTTGAAGCAAACCAATGACAAAATTATTATTTGTTTCGGGCAACTTATTTTTTTCGGGCGTATTTATTACTTTGGAACTTCTATCGCTACTTTTAAAGTGACATTAGCATTAAGTCCCAATTCAACTTCATTGGCGTTTCGTACGCATGTACATTAGCATTAATTCGAAGGGTTTCTCATTTCAATTTTTCGGTCGACACCAAATGAAAGCGTAAGTGTGGACTCTAGAATGGATTAACTTCTTGAACAAAATTGATAACCCCTAAGAACATTTTATCTCTTTCAATTAGGGCTGATTACTTACTGTACATCATTTATTTTGAATATATTACTAATAATGACAACTTAATATTTTTAAAAGGCTTCTGAAGGCTGCTTTAATGTAATCGATTGTTTATATTCTAAATATTTTTATTAATTTTAACTTTTACAAATTTCCAAACACAGAATATTAATTTAAAGAAAAAAACATTCAGCTCCAAGACTTTCTTGAAGGTCGTGTCACAGATTTGTTTCCAATGACCACCAACAAACATGCAACTCGTTTGGTCAAGAGGTAGTAAATAGTTAATGACTACAATCTCTAATCACTATTCTCCCAACTCCTTTCATACAATTCTCTCTCATGGGGAAATTCGTTTAATTGATACATATACTTACCTAATGCAGACTGGTGCAATTAAGGTTATCTTCATGCCATTTTCTACATTAGTTATATTCCAGGTGTACCCTATGTAGGGTATCCAAACGCCTTAGCATCAAAATGTCATTACTTATACAATTTACTACCAGTTTGATTATAAAAAACATTCCCTTCAGCATCCCGAAAGAACTCAAATCATCGTAAAGGTTGGGCTCTAAAACTTTGCAGTCTCCTCAAGAAGTCGTCACATGTCCAATACTCTTCAACTTCCAACCCACGAAAGATTCTGCTACTTACTGTGTAAACACTAACTTCAGATCTGGAGTCTAATTTACGGCTTCTGGGGGAAGAGAAAAGTCTTCTCGCTCTATCTCTTCCGAGATAAGTTTTAAACTGTTTGGATAAAAAAATACTAAAAACTGCGTGATAATCACGTACCACATACACTTCATGCTAATTCAGTTAAATACACTAAATTCTCGATAAACAAATTCAGTAATTATTATTTTAACTCTAATTTTAACAAGAATATAAAAATATTTGGAGAAAAAACTAACTGCAATAATTCAAAGCGTGGCAAACAAAAAGTTCTATAAACAAAGTAGAGGCAAATGAAACCTTCGATTCGAATTCATTCATTCTAAACACAAGGACGTTTCTCTTCGCGATGCGTGCCTACATTTCATCTCAATAAGTGGAATCTCGATGCTTTTAAACTGGAGCCTCGTAAATTCGAACTTTTGTAAATCAAAGCAGTTTGCTTTTTTCTGGAGTTTCGAATTATGGTCAGGCACGGTTCATAGGGAGCGTAGTGCCCGTGAACTTCTTCTTCGGCGTCCTTCTATTGCACAACCAGAACCGAGTTATGCAGATTCCTAAGATACAAACGCAATCACCCCTTACGCCCTAGTGAGTCAGTTATGACTAGGTGGCGGATTTTGATGATTTAAAACATAACCAAAAATGATCAACAAAATGCTCTTAAAAATCTTTAAAAAATGCCCAGAAAAATGACCTAAAAAATGTGATCTCAAAACTAGTTCGGATGAACATCTCAAGCTGTTGGATATCCAACATACGTCAAGTAACATATGTCACTGATGTAATCGAGACTTCCTTTCGTTCAAGTGAACTCACTTGCAAACTGTAGTTGGACGGATCTTTTCCAGGAAATCTCCTTTCTCCCGAAATCGGCCGAACCGACAATGGCGCTGATAGGCGCCATAGAAGTCTTAGATTACATACAATGGCTTTCACGACAATTTATGAGTGAAGAAATCTATTATGATACTCAAGAATTCTCTGGAGAACATTTGTTCCATCTCGTACAATATTATTTAAAGC
>JAHLJT010002542.1:0-58365 GCA_031308135.1 Acheta domesticus
AGATTAAGACAAAAATATCATACATTAAAAAAAAGTAGTTTCAACTCTTGTGCAATTTGAAGTGGAATGGCTCAGACATGCATGCGCATATGAGTGGCGTATCTTGATTTTTTGCTAAATGCCTTACCGCACACGCTACAACTGTATGGGCGATCTCCCGTGTGCGTCCGCATATGAGAGGTGAGGGTTGATTTGTGGCCGAATGCCTTTCCGCACACGCTGCAGATGTGCGGGCGTTCTCCCGTGTGCGTGCGCATATGATAAACGAAGGTGATTTATCGTTGAATGCCTTACCGCACACGCGCAAACTGTGCGGGCGTTCTCCCGTGTGCGTGCGCATATGAATGGTGAGGACTGATTTGTGGCTGAATACCTTACCGCACACGCAGCAACAGTGCGGGCGCTCTCCCGTGTGCGTGCGCATATGAGAGGTGAGAGGTGATTTATGGCTGAATGCCTTACCGCACACGCTGCAACTGTGCGGGCGTTCTCCCGTGTGCGTGCGCATATGAGTGGTGAGTAAGATTTCTGGCTGAATGCCTTACCGCACACGCTGCAATTGTGCGGCCGATCTCCTGTGTGCGTACGCATATGAGAGGCGAGGACTTCTTTTCGGCTGAATGCTTACCGCACACGCTGCAGCTGTGCGGGCGTTCTCCCGTGTGCGTGCGCATATGAGAGGCGAGGGTTGATTTCCGGCTGAATGCCTTACCGCACACACTGCAGATGTGCGAACGTTCTCCCTTGAGCGTGTGCATATCTGCGTGCGGTCTGTCTCCCGTGGGCACGTGCGTGGGATGTGGGAGGCCTTCGGAAGAAGTGAGGGCGGCAGGGCGCTCCTTGGGGGCCTGACGGCCCACGTTCTCCTCTAGCTCCGAGGGCGAAGCGCAAGTCTTCTCCTGCGGTCTCCTCCGCCGCTGCCCGCCAGCGTTCCGCTTCCCCTCGTCCTCCGCGCCTGCGCAAACAAAATTACTTCCCATTGGTCACCTGATCCTCACTATCCCACAACAGCTACATCAATTTCTGCTTTTATGGCAAGAAACTGTCTCCCGAAATATACATTTTTGCATCTCTTTATCATATTCTAATCATTTCGGATATAGAGACGCCTAATGAGGGTAGTCCATCAAAGAAGAAATAAAATTTATTGATGGGTTAATATAATCTACAAGCATTCGACACAGTGTATTATGATCACTGTTAAATTTGGCATTCTGCGACTATAATAAATTACAAACACCACTAAAGGCGCCTTTTCAGGTCATGTTTGGCACCCTAAAAGTTCAATTTTTAGCACTTGTGCTAAGAGTGAGATGATGCGAAACAGTTCTAAAAAATTTCTAAATTCAACAAAGAAAAACACTTATCTGATGGGAACAACCAAAATAAAAAAATGTCAAAAGAGCAAAAAGGAAAATTGGACGAAAGGTCAGTAAAGCTGTCCAAAAACAATAGTGTATGACACTCGTGGTACAATGATTTTTACTTTCTCGCCTTACGAATACTTCGTAAGAAGAGAAAGTTATGTAATCGTGCGCCGGAAAACGGGAATTTTCGCCAGAAAAACTCTTATAGCAGGGTCTGGTAACAAAGTGGATAAAACGTGTTGCTAAAGTTAAAAAAATAGTGGTGCTGTAGAATGTCAGAGACTTTATCGCAGATCTTAGTTTTCCAATATCTAAATTGAACTTGTTTTTCTGTTATGAATGATGATGTTCCCAGATACCTTCGCTGAGCGCCTAAAACGCATTTTTTTTGCATTCTCTGGATATTTTCGTTTCCTAATGCGAGAAATGAAACCACCATACTCTATTACTATTTTATAAGTGTAAATGTTATGCCTATTCATTGTGGTAGTAGTCGTTAATCAGCGAGGATTGTTACAGGTCTTCCGAGGGAAGCTTCGCCGGTTCGAGTCCTGGTCGGGGAATATTATTAGTCAAAATTCTCTGTTGTCACAGGAAATAATTTAGAATTCTATAAACTTTATTTAAAACCACGCGAAACCATTTCAATCACAAATACTGATAATTACGATAAACGTACAGGAAGTGTCGGTATATATTTGTTCAAATTTTTAAATTTTAACAATTTTTTATGTCTCTTCTTTGATTTGTAATGCGTATGTACCATCGTATCAATTATTCCTTTAACATGCATTTACCATTTTATAGGTCGGTTCGATTCTTTCATGGCTCTGTGCGACCCATACGGTGCTGGTGGGGTGTAGTGGTATAAGTGCCGGTTCGTTAACTTTGAGTATCGGATTTCGGGTCTCGGTACGGAAAACGTTTGCTGGTAGAATACACTTCTGCTGCTTTATGAAGTAGTGGAATAGCATTAAGAACCATATAGAAGCAGAGCGAGAAAGTATGTGCGTTGGAAGCACCACTAGTTTTCCTCGTAGGATTCCGCCACCCAGCCTACAGGATTTCTCCCATTTTTCGTTACCACCGTCCGTCAATTAAGTTTTTTCTGTCGAAAATTAATCGTTTTGCCGCGCACCATTACATAACTTTTTCCTGAAGATGTGCATTCACAAGGGCGAGTAAGTAAAAAATGGTGCATGACACATGACAGTAAAAGTGACTTGTTTTTTGCTCGTAACAATACGCCAAGTGTCCTATCGGCCTCGTGTCGAAACTTTTTCAACTGTAAAATAAACTTAACGTTTACCACTTCTACCATAATATTACGAAGTCACGCAGAAATAGTTCTTTATCGAGAAAGCTCGTCATTCGTTTTCTGCCACAAACTGTTTCTATAGCGCGCATCCGAACGCCGAGTTTAGCCCAGAGGGTCGCGACATTCGCGTGGAAGTGACCGCGGAGACCTGTGCGTCTGCTCAGACACGTTCCCTCGACGGGACGTTAAATCCAGTGATTCACCCGGGAGGTCATTCCTAACCAGCAATAGGACATTTTATATCCTTGGCATCAAATGAACCGCACAAATCAAATCTCTATTGGTAAACTATATGTTTAGCCAATAAAAACGCCAACCTCAAATATTCTTAAAGGCCGGTATACACAGTATAGTTTATGTGTAGATTCTCATACAGTTTCTATATAGAAACGTCAAAATCTCAAATGAACGTAGAGTCGCGCATACACGGTGTAGACCAGACTTCACGCTTTCTGCTGAGCCTCCACAAGCCGCCGCTAGGGGGCTACCGAGAAACAACTGATTGCGCCACCGGGTACTACTACAAATTCCCACTCGTTTCGCATCTAGGGAAGGAGGGCTCAAGAAAACGTGTGTGGATAACTCAAATAAACTTACCTGAATAACCGAAAACAAAAACCCACGCTGGTACACACAATTTTACTTCGCTCCATCACCCTTCAACCTAACCACAAAATCGAAATGGATGAGTCCGTCGCGTTGGGTACACAAATCCATTAGTGAACGATTCTGCCGCTAGAGGCGCTGGAGTCAAACTACATGCTTTTCTACACGAAAAATTACAAACATGTTCATAATTTTCTCATATAGTCTGTACTACCTGAAGAATCTACACGAAAAACTATACCGTGTATACCACCTTAAAAGTAGATGATATCGTGACGAAACGATTCACTGCCCAGGAGACCACCAAAGGCCGTTATTAAGTTCTTTTATTTTCTATTTCAAATATCTTAGAATAACTTCCATTTCACTTTCCGTCCTCACTTCATGAGAAGAAGAAGCATTGTAATCGGGTACCGGATAACGCCGATTTTGTGGGTCAAGTATCTACAATTGCAAAACATTTGCACATTTTGAAAATTGTATTTTCGATTATTTAAATTTAACATCGGAAATGGGTCATAGAATAAACGAGTCTATTGCAGTTTCCCCAAAAATCTTACTGACATGTTGCATTAAGAACGATTTGACAGTTCATTTCGTATGTTTTATTAATCATTTTAAATAACACTAGGTGCTACAACAGCACATACTTTCCCGTATTATTGGAAGCAGCTACGTAGAATTGAAATATTGCACTTTGTGCCCTACTAACATCTTAGCTATTATTTAAAAAATGTCAAATTAAACCAAGAAACGATCAACCACGGTGTATAATATATAGGGTGTTAACTAGCCGCCTTTGGGCTAGTTTTCTGAAGCCAGTTTGAGGCTAGTTCCTCGCTTGTCCGTACGGTGCGAGCACGATCGGTTTGGGTCACGGTGTAAAATATACATCTTAAGATGACATTCAACGTGGCTGGTTGCAATAAATTTTTTGTTTATCCACTCAGACCTTGCCCAAATGAGACCCAAAGATCGCGCACCAGGAAGCTGCGCGAACATGACCACTTAGCTTCAAGCAGTTTTAGTACCGGGCGTGAAATCATTGAATATAACTTACACAGTGCGAACAATCACGTTTCCTCCGCAGTGTTTGTAAAAAATATGTGAATTCCACAACTGCATAAAAATATATACAAAGGTTTTGTAAACTTGTACCATGCATCTCTATCAAGTCACAAAAAACGAGACGTATTTCACAGAAATTCGGACAGTTACGGAATTCAATTGTTGCGTTCCTGCATTGTCGATACTCCCTTAAAGAGCTGGCATTTTTATTTCCAATGTATGAAAGAAATTTCTTTAATGATTAATGTGTAAATGAATAACATTAGGTCGAATGTAAAAACGAACAAAATATACAATTTGCAAATTCTAATTTAATAATAAAATAATAATAATATAATAATGTCTTTATTTCTGGCCATAAGGACTGCTCTTCCACTTAACCACTAAATATTTGCATTTACGACGCATCCGCTGTCTGAAGCACAGTAAACTTTGGCAGCGGGCTATTATGTTTGTCACGGAAGTATAGAAAAAATACTCGTATTTTCAAAAAATTAAGCATGACCTTATATGAAGATATAAATTTTGGTAAGTACTGAGAAAACGGCTGCTATCTATCGCCGCCCAAAGTACAATTTTTTTCACATTTTCTTATTTGTCGGTTTCCTAATGGTAGAACGGAAATTATGAATTTAGAATATTAAAGATCACAAAAAAACCTAGTACTAAATCGCATTTAAAAATTGTGGTCTTTTCTAAGAAAATTGCGTTTAAGCGATAGTAAAAATGTGAAATTTGAAGCTCTTTTTCAAAGATATTTTTTGAATTTTCAAAAAACTTCATTTTAAGTAATTTGAAGCACTTACATTCAAAAATGTAATAATGTTTACAAATTATTGTAAATTTCAAAAAAATGTACATGACCTTAATGAAAAAACTCACTCTGAAGAAATTTTTTTGGAGGAAAAATCTCTATCTGCTATTTGATAGTTGGAGCAAGACGTCCACAAAAATTCAAACTTTTGCAATTTTCGAAAATTCAGAGTTTTTCAACGAATGTGACCTACGCCATTCTCTTAAATGACCTCCATGACTATCAACAACAAAAGTTAGTCAAATTGTTTGCCGCCGTTTTTCTTTTAAAATTTTTGAGAATGTCCCAGAGGCGTTGTATAAAGTACGCTCCAAATGTAAATATCGGTTTATATTCTAGGGGCCTCCAGACCATTCAATCGATCGGGGAGTATCAATTTTGTTAAAATCGGCTGAACGCTTTAGTCGCTAGCGTTGTTCACGAACAATCCGACGGACACACGTTCTGCTTCCAATTGGTTTTTCGGTATCAAGTACAAACAAAATAAGGGTTCTCGCTGCACCACGTGTTAGGATATTTCTCTTAATTTAGCAACGGGATTCATCCCCTTTTTCGTTACCAGGGCCCTGTAATAAGAGATTTTCTGCCGAAAATCCGCCGTTTTTTCGCGCACAATTAAATAACTTTCCGTATACTATACGAATGTATGTAGAGTATACGGGAAAGTAAAAATGCGGTATTAAATACGCGAAAAATCTTGAACTTTCCAAAACTACGCATAAAACGGAATTTTTACAAGAGAACGCGCAGCGTAGCTGAAGACTCCGAGGCTAAACGAGAAGAACCAGTCGAACCTACAGTTGAAGTAGACCGACTCACTATTTCCCACACAAATTTCTAAATATGCGCCAAAAAATATTGAATCGGCAGAAAACACAAAATGACAAAAATATATGGAATCCCTCGAAGAAACGCGTCATGTAGGAGGCGCTCCCTCTTATAAGAGCCAAGAACTAATTTCCAACATTTTGACTGAAAATTGAATTAAAGGCCCAGAACTGTACTGCTCAGCTCTTGTTTTCAGAAGGGTACGCATATGTCCTTTGGCATTGCAAATACATGAAAAACTTTCCCACTCACCTGAGGAACATGAAGCATCCTCCTGTTTAATAGAAGAAACTTCACAACAGAATGCCAGAGGATCCTGGAGCAAAAGACAATCGTATCACTTCAGAGTACTTAACAGATGCCTGTCAAGGGAGGAGAGGTGTTGGGTTCTCTCCTCCCTAGAGGGCAGCACCAAGGAGGCCGGCTGTGAATTAAATACAAGACGCCGAGATCTCCCACAAACGACGGCGTCTCCAGAAAGAAGAGTTGTAAAGAAACCACGCGAATCTTACCAGTGACTGGTGGAAGACGTTTCTCTCCTTGGCAAGCAGTTTTGCCAACCAGCAACGCTTGTGAAATTCGTGACAGTTATCGAACGTCCGAGTTGTGAATTCACTCTCTTTGCTATTTACAATTTCCGCGTAAAGGCCGCACGAAGGCGATGCATTCCAGTTCAAAGTCCGAATTCATCACTTGAAAAGTTAATGCGGCAACAGGTATGACAATATTCCAAACGTTTTTGGTGCCTATGACAGTACTTGACAGTACACATCATACAAAACGAACAACTCTTTCCATATATGAGCCATTCCACGTCAAATCGCACAAAAAAGACCAAATTTGAGCATCATATTTTTAATAATTTTCTATTTTTTTCTATCTTTTATATGGGTCAAATAAGGTAACACGTGTATTTTTACTTTTTTCTAACTTTATTATTTTCGGAAATATTGCGTAATGAAATTTGCTAAAAATCACGCGCATCACTAACTTACAAATATACAGTTGAATACAGTAATTATAGATATTCCGTTCAAGTTCCATTCAAAACATAAAAACATATTTAAGATTTTGCAAAATATTTAATCCCTTAATTAATAATTAAAAATTTTAAATTTTGAAAATTGAATATTGTAAACTCGATGAGCTAAACATTTTTTAAAAATATTTATAAACGTACTAGAGTATTGATTATAACTCCAGAAAAAATCAAGGGATCTCAAAAACTTTAAAAGATGTTAATATTTTACGAATCAATCTGTAGTAGATTGTGCAATAGACGGGTTTCTTGCGTTACTGGCCGTCGATTTCTTTGGATGAAGCAGTAATTTAAGTACTTCTTGAGGTGGTGAGACTTCACGATTGAATTTATAAATATTTATGTATATCTATATATACAGATATATATTTCATATATTTATAAATAACACAGGTCTGCGACCAAAAAACTGCATAGGATTTTTTTACATTTTCTTACAGATTTTGACCTCCCAAAATCATAAAAAATATTCAAATTATTATATCACATAAGGTTTTATGTATATTGCAGTATCTACGTTCATTATAATTATAATTATAGTAATAAACCCATATGATTTTTATTTGATAATGGAGAAAAACAACCTGAGCTGTTGGTAAGACTGGGAATGTTTTAACAGGTTGAGACAAGTCAAATGACGTATATCGCTTGAACAAAGAAAAGCTCTCAGTAGACATACTGATATTGAAGTGAACAGTGCTGTTGTCTGTTAATCATGGCTACAAGGGGTTGTGTTATTTCTCCAAACAGTTTTTGTTATATCTGTGGTGAATTCACTATTAAAAGTCAACAGAGAAATATAAGTGATTTTATAAGGAAAGTTTATTTTGCCTACTTTAAATTAAAAGTTGGTGATCAAGATAAACCATGGGCCCCGCATAAGGTGTGTAGAAGATGCGAAGAAGATCTTCGTTTGTGGTTTAAGGGAAAGAAAAAATCATTTCGATTTGGAATTCCTATGATATGGCGTGAGCAGAAAAATCACACCTCTGACTGCTACTTCTGCTCAGTTGACGTAAAGGGATTCAATTCAAAAAACAAAAGAAACATAAGTTATCCTAATCTTGACTCAGCTATACGTCCAGTGCCCATAGCTCCGAGATATCTATCCCGCAGCCACCTTCCAGTTTGGATGAATATCCTAGTGAGTTGGAGGACGAAGCTACTTTACCTCCTCCCGGTGAATCAAGCTCAGATTCATCTTTTGACGAAGATGGAAGGCCTCAACTATTTTCTCAAGGTGAGCTCAATGATTTAGTAAGAGATTTAGGTCTTTCAAAAGATGCAGCCGAACTGTTAGGTTCTAGATTAAAAAATAAAAACCTTTTATCACCTGGCACTTCTTTCTACTGGTACAGACACCGAGAAAAAGAATTCACCCAGTTTTTTTCAAAGAAGGAAATTTAGTTTTCTGCAATAATGTGGAAGAACTCATACATTGCTTTGATATAAAGTATGTCTCATCTGAATGGCGCCTATTCATTGACTCATCTAAGACTAGCCTTAAAGTAGTATTATTGCACAATGGAAATAAATTTGCCTCGATTCCGATTGGACATTCCGTGCATATGAAAGAAGATTATAACGATTTGGCCATTATCCTGGAAAAAATCAGTATCAAGACCATCAATGGATGATTTGTGGGACTTCAAAATACTGACAATGCTTTTGGGTCAGCAGGCAGGCTATACTAAATACCCATGCTTCTTATGCTTGTGGGATAGTAGAGCCAGAGAACAGCACTGGAAAAAAAGTGATTGGCCATCCCGAGAAACTTTAAAACCTGGAGAGAAAAATGTTATAAACACTACCTTGGTACCACCAGAAAAGGTTTTGTTGCCCCCTCTCCATATCAAATTGGGATTGATGAAACAATTTGTAAAATCGCTGCAAAAGGATGGAGACTGTTTCAAATATTTATGTACAAAATTTCCGAAGCTGTCAGAAGCAAAGTTGAAAGAGGGAGTTTTCACCGGCCCCGACATAAGAAAACTTTAACGGACCCTTCATTTGTGGAAACTATGAATGAGAAGGAAAAAGAAGCTTGGGTATCGTTCAAGGACGTAGTGCGAAAGTTTTTAGGAAATACCAGGAATCCTAACTATAAAACCATTGTGCAACGGATGTTAGCAGCATATGAAGCTCAAGGCTGCAAGATGAGCTTGAAGGTCCATTTTTTACACTCTCACATAGACTATTTTCCTGAAAACCTGGGAGCTTACAGTGAAGAGCAGGGGGAGCGATTTCACCAGGATGTGCGTGATATCGAGAGAAGGTACCAAGGGCGATGGGATGTCACTATGCTTGCTGACTACTGTTGGCTGCTTAAGCGAGAAACTGAAAATAAAAATCGGAAAAGGACTCGTCAAAGTATCAAGGAAAAGAAGAAGACGTTTCATAAAGAACATGAATAAGTACATGTATCAAATAATGTTTCGTTTGCTTTAAAAAAAAATACTTATTGTTTGAAAATTTTGAATAAAGGAGTGCTTTAACCAATATTTTGTGTTGGAATTTGCAAAAAATCCTTATGTGATAGAAAAAAATGGCCATAACTTTTGAAATCAGCGCACTTTAAAACATATAATTCAGTAAAAATATCTAATGCAGCTAACAAAAAATTTTTTTTCGCAGACCTGTGTAATTTATAAATTTATAAATGATTAAATGACGGATTCTTGACTCATGTTTTGACTGACATTTGAAATTTTCTGGTCCCTGACAACTCTCTTTAAATACAAGTACTCGCTTACCATAGAATTCCTGAACTTTCGTCACAATGCACAGTTTTAATGCCCTACCGAATTTACTTCAGGTCTGGACCAGGGGGGCGTCACTAGATAGGCCTTTCGTTCTCACTATTCCAGCGTGTGGTGGGGGCAGTGAGTGGGGGTGGTGGGGCCGAGTGTAGGGGTGGTGGGGCAGTGAGTGGGGGTGGTGGGGCCGAGTGTAGGGTTGGGGGGGGTCCGCCATCTCGGACCCAGGTTCAGCGATAGACCACGAAGTTGTTATAGCGACCCATAGATAGCGACACGGGAAGTCTCCAAAAAGGACCCTGAAAGTACTGCTATCTGGTGATAATTTTCTGAACGGTCTCCGAAGTTTGAAAATCCCGTTACAAACGTTAAAAATCTGGTTATAAGAAGTGGTGGTGTGTTTTGCCTTTTGTTGTAATCAGAAGGTAAAATGCCTAATAATAGGAGTTGTCGGGTTCCCAATTGCCATAACAACCAAACAGAAGTCGTGGAATGTACAAAGCTGATTACTTTTCCGTGCGATCCTGAAAAAGTGAGTAATATTTAATGTTTTGCACGGTTTCATAGTATGATAACGAATGTATTCTCTCACTACTTTTAATATGGTCTTATCATTTTTGTTGCAACAACATTAAATTGAATGTATATTTTGTTTATAATTATTAATGTATATATTACGGATTTTATTATAGGTATAGAGAATGTCTGCTACCTATTAGAACTTCAGGAAATGCGGTCCACAGTGGTTTCATTTTGTGTATTATTCAATTTGGCTTCCTCGCAAGACCTGGTGAGTGCAAAAACCTTGTTTTATTACAAGAAGTACATCACTATACATCTTGAATTCCAATAACATCTCTTTTTTGTATTTCAGACACTTCTCCGCCTACTGGAAAAGAAGTTACGAGTATTATTCATTCCTGTGGTGCTATGCAGTACAATACCATCATTTTCTGTTATCTCTTAATGTTGCTGGGTAGTAATTTTGAAGTGAAGTGTCCTAGTGTAGTGTGTTGTTCATTGTCTGTTCAGATCTATCATGGTCTGTTCAGGACTGCTTTTTTTCTGTTTGATGATAGAACTAGTGAAATATCACTCTGTGAAGTGTATTTTTTCACCAGCTACTTGAACGGGAATACTAGCTTTTACTGCCTCTTCAGTGTGATTTAAGTGTGTGTAGTTGAAGGTTAGAATTGTTTTCCATGAGTGATTTACAGTGTTCTAATATCACTATAAAGAATATAGTAAGAATTGATACAATTCATGTCAAAAACAAAGGAAATAATCGCATGTGAATTAGCTTATGGATGTAAATGGACAGGCCATAAATTCAGAATTTCAGAGAGCCTCTGTTTACTTTCATTAAAAGCTTGCAATAAACTAAATTTTCATCACAAAATATGCATATAAATAATATTCCTGAAAAGGAAGTTTTGAAGTGTACTTTTCTTGCATTCTAGTTGTACAAATATTTCTGCACCATTATATCACGTGTACAAGAGAAGTGAAATCTCAAAAAATATTAATTTTAGAATTATGAAGAAATATGTTTAGAACATTGTAAACATTTCTAATAACAGTGTCATGCAATTGTACAAAGCTGTTCATAGTCAATGCCAGTGGAGAAAAATATTTTCTCTTTGGATTAAAAATTAACGACACCATTATGTGAACGTTCTCCAGTTGGCACAGTTACAAAAATAATAGGGAGTAAAATGACTTAAGCACAAGTTAGCCAATGTTTGTGAAATTAATAGAAATCTTTTGTACTTTGTTAATCACCAGTAATGCTTCCAATTTAGTTTTGCATCAGTCAAAAATCATTCATAGCACTGAACAGACAATACATGTCAGTATTATCTTAATTGAAAATTTATTCAAAATGTCTACTAGCTGTACTTTTGGACAATAAATATATTGCATGTAATAACTGAATGTAAGTGAAATCTACTAAGTCCAAAAATGATCCAACTTGGACATAAGTTTCACTTTTATACAGATGATATGTACTAGTGGTGGTATATTGAGGATGGTTTTGTGTTACATATTCTGATTTTGATATTTACATAATGTTGGTGTCCAAGAAAATTATTTGAACTTATAATTTATAAAACATGAATCTTTCAAAAAAATTGCAATTTAAAGAATATCTGTTTCATTATAAATGGTGCTGTTCATTTTTAATCCAAAGAGGAAATATTTTTCTCCACTGGTATTGACTATGAACAGCTCTTTGTACAATTGCGCAACACTTATTGGAAATGTATACAATGTTCTAAACATATTTCTTCGCAATCCTAAAATTAAAATTTTTGAGATTTCACTTTCTTTGTGCATGTAATAAAATGGTGTGGAAATATTTGTACAGCTAGAATGCAAGAAAAGTACACTTCAAAACTTTTTCTGATATGAATAGTTTTTCTGAAATTTTCTGTTTTTTAAGTTGAACATGAGTTTTACATTGGTCAGTCAAGTTCATCAGTTCTACATAATGAGATTTTATTTAGTGCATTCATATATTGAAGTATACACATTTTTAATCAAGAAATCTTAGAACATCAATTAATTCCAGAGCTATGACTGACGCTTATTCAAGCTTCTTATTATGTTTTAATTTCTGCTTAATTATCTTGATTAAATAGTAAACATAGTTAAAGTCGGTAATGTATATAGAAATTGATATATTGTGTTGCTTAATGTGGTAGTGGACTGGATAGTTTTTGTAGACTTTTTGTGCAGATGCAAGTTTCTTGTTCATTTACAAAACTTTTCAATAACATTCATTTCTATTATAATCCCTTATTTGCAGTTTTAATAAAGCTAAAATTTTAGCGGTGTTTAAAACAGGGATGTTATTTTCATTATACAATATTAAAGGAATAATGGCTACTTGCATTTTGACAATTTTTTAAATGCATGATTTCAATATTCAGTCAACAGCAAAGTGAATAATCTGAACATATTATTGCTTATATTGATTTTGCAAAAATTAAATTAAGCTATTTATATTGTGAATGACCATGTTTATTTACATAATTTAGAAATAAATATTGTGTATATGAAATAACTTTTTTTTTGCCCGTATCAGTTCCTTTATCCGACTCAGAATCCCAAATGTTAATAGTTATTGGCTTCTAAATTGCCTAGCGTGTTTTACATAAAATAAATTATATTCATATAATTTTTCACAATTTTGAAAAATTCCTTAGTGATGTAATTTTAAATGCCCCGGTCAACATCTTCGCGCCATCTCTATTGGTAGATCGCCCTTCGACGCTATTGGCTGGTGAGAGCTGGGTCCAAGATGGATGCTTCCCCCTCCATGAAAATAAGAGCCGTTAAGAGCGGTGGAAATAACATTGAGTGCCGACTCTGATATATACTCTCTGGTCTGGACAAAATTCCATTTTCTTCAGCCAAATTTTTCGACACCTTTATCATGCGTTCGGTTACTGCAAAATGTTTAGTTTTACTGTATGTCCAACTTTAAAAAAGTGTCAAAATTTACAGTTTCAACGTCATGTCATCTGTTGAGTGAAAGGAATAAATAAGTTTCTAAATAGTATCTTCTGATTTTTCGATGGACGTCAAAGGATCTTAAATATGAAAAAAACTATGTTTTGGCACTTTTTACTTTCTGAAATTTCTCATTCCAATTTTCTTTTCTTGGCGTTTTTTTCCCTATTAAATTGTTGTTTATCCTCTCTTTATTCATTTCTCACACACTTGAACAATCTGAAGAGCTTAAATTGTCATTTCCTTGATTTCCACTGTTTTCACTACATTCACTGGACGTTCCGCTACTTTTGTTTAGGGCACGGGAGCCACTGATTTCGACGCAGTTTTCACTAACAAAAGGCCGTTTTGGAAGCCCATTCCCTTTCTTCCGAAATGAATCACAAATTCGCCAATCTAATGACTCCATTAAATTAACCAGCAAATCGTGGTTTACGCGTCTCGGAGATTTTCTTTCTTAAAAATCGTGATCAGAAAAATTGAAAGATCTGTCGTATCTCATACGGTGATTGCCACTAATGTTGAACAGTGTACACACGATTCACAGAACAAGCACTAGCACTCTTGTCTTCATAAGGTGCGTATTGCGACTGATGTTGAGAAAAATTTACTCATGTCCTTTGACAAGTGGTGGATTATATTTCACGAGCAAGGTCAGGAGGGCACCCCATCCCTAGGACGCAGAGAGACTCAGCAGTAAAATTCGTTTAGCTGACTCGAGGAAAAGCAGTAGTAGAATTCGTTTTGCTGTCACCCATTTCTTCTGGGTACTGAGTGAACATATGAGTAACTAATATTTCTTGAAACCCTAATCAAGCAGACGGTAATTCTTTTTATTGTTCTTCGGCACTTGTATCGAAAACTGATCGAACAATATTCGTTAGTACAGGGGCAGGAACCACGTGCCCGCATACTTACAATAGATTTTTTGATCTGTTCCTTTTCAGTGCCCACTTTTTTTCTTGTTGTGTTTTGTAGAAAACTGAACAATAAATTCGCTTATATTTTCTTCAAATTTTATCTGAGCGAGTTCATGTAGAAATTTTCATTTTTTTAAAATAATTACAATTTTTTAATGAAATATTTATTTTTTGAGAAAGTAATTCACAGAGGAATAAAATACACATATCAAAATATTAAATGAAACAAACCAAATTTTTTGTGTTAAGTACATTCGGAGCATCCATCAATCATATTTTGGGAAGTACGCATAAATTCCAAGATCTAATATAGGCATAACCACAGAAATTATAAAGTTTCACGCAAATAAACACGTGCCTCTTTTTTTCATGTCCAGAATATATAGTTGTGTCATTTATTTGTTTTTTAAATTACATAAATTTAAAACATAGTCGTGTCAATTCTTGTGCGATTTGATGTAAAATGGTTCGTATTTCAATTCGTTGCGCTGTCACCAATAAGAAAATAGATGACCCGCAAGTCACCTACCATGTTACTCACAAAAACATGTATAATACAATGTCATACATTCTGGGGGGTGGAGTGACATCTGAAATACTAATAACTCTTGAAACCCTAATCAGGCAGACGGTCATTCTTTTTTAGTTTTTCAGCACTTGCATCAAACACCGACCGAGCACAATTCGTTAGTGCATGGGTAGGCAGAGCGCGCCCTCATACTTACAATTGATTTTTTTAGAACTATGTGTAAAGTGCCCACTTTTTTCTTGGTGTAGTTTATAGAAAATTGAACAAAGAATACGCCTATATTTTTTTCCAATTTTTATCTCATCGAGTTTATATAGAAATTTTACTTTTTTTTGAAAAAAATAAATTTTTTAAAATGAAAAAAATATTTTTTGAAAAATGTATTTACAGAGGAATAAAATACACATTTTAAAGTATTAAATGAAACAAACAAGAACTTTTTATGTTTAGTACACTCGGAGCAACAATTGATCGTATTTAGTGAAGAACCTGTAAATTCCAAAATTTAATATAGCCATAACTACACAAATAATCACTTTTCAGGCAAATAGAAAAATACGTGTCTCTTTTTTTGATTTCCAGATTTAAGAAAAAAATATATCATACATTTAAAAAAAGGTCGGGTCAACTCTTTTGCGATTGGACGTGAAATGGCTCATATGGGTCATTCCACGTCAAATAGTACAAATTTAAGAAAATTTTTGACCTAATGTCCGAGATTTTGAACTTTTGTCTGTAAAGAGTATAAGCAAAATTACAAAACACGTATTTTCCATTTTTCCCCATTTTTCAAAATTATATTAATTTTCAAAATTTTCGAAAAAATGTTCCCTTGAATTGTGACAGAAAATTAATCTTTTGCGACATTAAAGAACACAAGATGATCTTTCATTTGATGTATCTATTAAATTCTATACATTTTTTGAAAATCATTTTCTGACCTAGGATACTGAAGAACCCCTTCACATCTATGTGCCAGACATGCCATATGATCATTGCCGATTAAATTGAAATTAAAGTTTCAAACGGATTGAATTCAGTATTAAACGGATGGAATATTTTTACGAATACGAGTATGTGATACAGTTAATATAATTAATATTTCCATAACTTCACTTTACAGAGAATATCGTTAATACACCTTTTCACAAAGTTTTACAATCGTTTATACAACTTCTCGCAAAGTTGTTTTTTTGTGCCTTCTGTATTTTATTACTTCAACGTTGCATTGGTTCTTTTTCTGCGTATTACACGTACATTTGCAGCCGGAACTCTGCGATGTTTAGAAGGGGTCACCGCCGACTGAATGAGAATTGCACGTCTTCAGTAGAGACTGATCGAGCACATATGATTCAGTGGGCGGTGCGCGGGATACAGGCCCGCTCATTGCAGGGATGGCGGAGCAGGTGGCAAGATCATAACTATTGTGTAATAGTAATGGGCAAAAGGGAAACAAAAATTCCGTTTCGTTTTTTAATAGCTTGTATTTTACTGCAGCTCTGCCCATACGTCTTCCTAATGGTATTAATAACCCCCTTTTCTTTCCTCACGTCAATAGTTCACTACATTATTGATAATTAATTTACTGACAGAACACACACTCGCACACCGTAGTGAATTTGATTTTTCCGCACAATTCACAGAAACTACAAAAACAAAACTAGGACTTGACTTTGCATAGGAATGTCTCGGCTGGTATCAGCATTGGTCAGATGCTGTTAGACATCGGCGCAATTCGTGCATTCCCAGACGTGTGTTCAGGCACTCACATTCTAAACAACAGTAGTTCCTAATTCTGCCGTCTGCAAATATTTAATGAACGAGTAATATGAGCCGCACCCGTGCGATTACATCACACAGAAAGCAGTGCTGTAGGAAAGTTAGGACAGAAAATACTGCATATCCACAATATTCATTGTCTTTTGTATTTACCAAAAGATGCAAGTCCGATAGATATACACAGTACAGTTATATTAGTATTTTGTGCAATTAATGGGTCGACCTAATGTAAACATTTTTAATTTAAAAATTAAAATATATTTTTAATATTTAAATATGTTTACAAACATATTTACTTCACCAGAAAGAACTTTAAGTGAAATTAAAATGTAATTTTACTTTTATGAAGGAAACTGTTTTTACGCAAAAAAGTTAAACATTAGAGCGCTAATATGTCATCCCAAAAAGTAATCGGTAAGATTTCTGAAAGAGGAGCGATTACAAAAAAGTATCACATATTTGCGTCCCTACACTTCATAAAAAAGTTTCAAGTCGCTAAAAAGTAGTGATGTGTTGCGAGTGTGCGATAGAACGAGGAATGACTCACATGTAAAGTTTTTCCTTTAATAGTATTTTGTTCTTACCTCTTTTTCGTCACCGCTAACACTCTCTTGGCCTTCATTCAGGCCAACGAACACTGACATTGGACGCTCCAATTCCTCCTGCACAGAAAAACAACGAAATGAAATCCAAACAAACTGGTGGCACTGCCAAAACACATACTTTCTCGTATTGTTTCTAAATACTGCGTAATATTATACTACATAAACCAGCAATTTTTTTTCCGTTTCGAGACCCGATTACAGATCCACAAAGTTAACTTGCAGGCATTCATACCACTACGCCACACAAGAGCCGTATAGTTCGAATTGGGGCAGAGGAATAAAAAATGCCTTATTCATGCAAAACCCACTAAACAATCAAAATATCCATTAGAATCTCGCAAAGCCTCCACTCCGTTCAGCTCGACCAGGGAATATCAATTTTGGAGAAAATCGGCGGAACGGTTTACGAGCTACAGTTCTCCACGGACGCACTGACAGCTGTTATGTTGATAGTTATTACGGGCGCGCCAACCGCAAAGTTCATTAGTCCCATATGTGTAGTGTATGCTGTTGCTCGGGAACAATTTAGCAACAGATTTTGTTCACTATTTCGTTACCAGAGCCCGAAAATAGTTTTTCTGGCAAAAGTTCGGCGTTTTCTGGCGCAAGATTACATACCTTTCTCTTACGAAAAATTCTTCAGGCGAGAAAGTTATAAAAATTTCGGAACCATGTGGAATATCTAAGTTGTTCGCATGAGTAGTATATAAAGTAATTAAATTTCATGTCGATAGATGCATTTGTTGGGACATTGGCATCAAAAACGATTCAAATTTGGTGCCGTGGCGGGAGATTGGTTTTTAATAACTATCTTTGGCCCTTTATTACTAGCTCAGAATTTGCATTTTAAACCTAACGCGTCGGACTTATTTACTGACTTATTTACGGACTGCAATTGCTAGGCATTTCTAGATCAAAATGCAATTTTGCAATACATTCAGTAAATTATCTGAAATCAGGTTCAAATGGGAAGGTTAACCTAACCATCAAATCTCGTGTTAGTGATTGGCAAACGGTAGTCCCGTGTCTAATTGTGCCATCAATTTCATCCAAAATACCCCAAACCTCGATAGATGTGACTAAAATTAAATTTCCCTCTCATCAATCTTCCTCTTATCCTAAATTTCCCTCTTATCTTATTAATATAAATCTTAAATTACCTGATGAGTCTTTCCATTTAGCAAACAAAGTGGATATATTATTACACTCTGCTGTATTCTTTGAAGTTTTCAAAGCTAAGATCTCGATGCCTAGTGAAAGCCCTGTCATCTTTGACACTGAATTAGGAGCTGTAATAGCTGGGCAATTTCCAAAAACTAAAACTAAGGAATGTCCTAATACCAATTGTTTTCTTTTTTGCTTGAGGAACAAAATGCACTATTCAACAATGTAGAATCTAATATGCAAGGTATTTGGGAAGGGATAAAGAGAAATGAGGCATCCTTTTCAACAGTAGAGGAAACAAACCAGCCGAAATTAATTTTTTAGCAACAACGCGAAGGTTGTCGTCAGGGCATTTTTCTGTGTCGTAACCCTTTATGCAGGATCCCTCGGCATTGGGGAGGTCATATCACATCGCAAGGCAATTCATGTTGTCATTAGAACTGCGTTTTCAAGAAATGAGAAACTAAGGAGGGACTGTGTTGCATTTATGAGAGAATATATCTCCCTTGGGCATGCTGAGGAATGCAAGGCAACAAGGAGTGAAGTAAGCAATTATATTCCGCATTTTTTTGTACAAAATCCTTCTCTCACCACTAAGTTGAGAATTGTATTTCACGCATCTGTAAAAATCACTTCTGGCAAAAGCCTAAACGAAATTCTGATGAATGGGCCAAAAGTGCAGCCAGAATTAATTGATATTCTTTTAAGATTTAGAATTTTCAAATGCGCCTTTGCTGCTGACATAGAGAAAATGTACCGTAAAAAATTCCCTCCAAAACCGCGTGCTGGCTGTAAAAGGGGCGGTTATAGCTTCCTTGCTTTTCGACGTCTTTGCATTGGATTTGGCGGGCCTACTTGTTAGTTTATCTCCCTCCGCCAGGTGGCAGCTCCTACCGGGCTCCGCCGCAAAGCACTCGTGCACATAAAATATTTATTAGACACACTATATTTCCGTTTTCAACCTATGACAGCATTGTCGCCAAATTCAAACGCCGAAACAGGCACTTCACAGCAGTTGCTCCGCCCAGGGAACAAGCTTCAGTGAGCGTGCAATAACATTCCCTGAGAATAGGTTAAGCTCTCAAAGTTGGTTCTAGTGTCTCCCCTCCACTGCCTTTTCGAGGAATAACCGCCTTTAAGCGGGAACAGAGCTCAAGTAACCAGCGAAACTTGTTGCAGACAAATTAACAAAAAAGGAGGTTGCTATGCCGTGAGAACCAGGTAAAAAGGTGAACGATTTATTCAATGGTTGCTTATTTCTTCATATCTTCTAATAAGAGGCGTACAGTTGCCGACACATAAAATGGGTACCCGGCAAATTCAGAAGTCACAGTCTTTCCGCGCATTCTGGCCATCAGGTTCTTTCATAGTTAACTATTACAAAAGAACATTCTGAACCAACTGCCAACGACTGAGAAGCTGATAGGCTAGATTTCCCGCAATCATAATCTCTAGTATGAACGTTCTCTATGATACGCGTGTTTATCCGAATGATGGAGAGTACTGGCGTAGAAGGTACAGGGGGCGGGGATAGTCTCCATCACATCGTGATGCAAGCCATTCGATCGTCTACAAGAAATATCAATAAAGATAATATCATACATTACGACATAAAAAGTTCAGCACATGCAATAGAATGAGTGGATTTGAAAAGGAAATTTGGAAATTTTTAATTCTGATTTACTTGCAAAAAATCAATTGAATATCCCCTCCTATAACGCAAAACAACTTAAGTACGTGAACGAATATTACGGATCCGAGACGAAGAAATTAAGTGTGCAAAGGCAGCTCCAGGATGGGAAAAATAATTGGGAGTGGGACGTTTTGGCGAAGTAACAGTGTTCAAATATCAGTGTTTACGAAATTTAAGGTTTTTGCAACAATTAAACTAGGTATTCAGAACTAATTTTGCATCGCTTGTCAAATTTATTTTTCTATATTCACCTCAAAGACAATTTGAGGACCCTATAGCGTTTATAAAATTTTTAACTGTTGAAAAATCGTTAATTCGCAGTTTTCGGTTCTGGAATATAAGGTAACCCTTTCCTCTTCAGCACTGCAAAATTTGGAAATTGTTTATAAATTTACAAATTTTGCGAAATTATTTTATTGTCTTTTCTAAACTGCCTTTGAATGAGATGCAAAACTCCGCAATCCGATCGGCGCTATTGCCTTTCGTTTTCGAGATATGTAATTGTTTATAAGAAATTAGCATGTCACGACAACTCCCATTTCTTTGGAAGTCAATCGCAGTTCTCTCACAAATCAACCCTTCAAGCCGTTTTCGAAATGCAACGTGCATTGAGCGGCACTCTCTTAAAATTGCACTGTTTCCAAAAATTAAACTATCAGCATGCTACGCATGCCCTGAAATAACTAAATTTACTCATGGCTGTCTAAAATATGATACGAGTAGTGAAAATTACATTTTATTTTGCGAGAAAGAGGTGTTGCGACAGAGACCGACGGGCCGAGAAGTGCAACCCTGCGAGAAAAATAAAACTACTTTTACCATGTGTGTCATACAATATATCTTATTCAGCATTACTGACTTTCATTTTATTTTCATGGAAATATCACTAAATGGGTCCCATGTTACGTTAATCCTAGATTTCGAAGTCGCCCTATGCCAAGCGTTATTACAAAGGCGTAGTCTGGGAGACTACTTCGGGTAAAAATGAAGAAAAACCCCATTTTTACAATGAAATTGAACATGTATGATATTATTGGAGTTATAAATTACATGTTGAAGGGTTTTATAGATACACCTAAACGACTTGACTCTCACAGCAGACACTTGCTGAACACACATGCCTTTTGAGAAGCGTCCACAGAAGTACCTCGTCACACGACATTTGTTACGATCGTCATCGTCACATTACGGTTCTTAAATGTTCAGAACAAAATTTAAATGGTACAATACAAGAATTTTGTATTTATTATTAACTATATTAGCGAATAAAGCATTAAAAATATCACTGACATAAGTACAAAGGAGTATTGTACGACGAGTGTTAAAATACCGTATATCGTATGAGCACAACAATATAGTCACACAATGAAGCTACACAGAGTTGAAAACGGGGAGTGAGGGGAAGGAGGTGGAGTACTGTTTCGGCACTAATTGCCTCGTCTGACAGACGACGTCTTTGTAATCTAGGGTTACAAGGTTACGCGATCAGACAAAAACATTTTGTTATATTTGCATTGCTTTTTCAAATGTAATCGGCCATATTAAATCCGCCATTCTGAATTTTTATTTTTGATATTATATTCACAATCAGTGAGCTCGAATATACAGTATGTCAGAATGCAATATACTCATTTTTGTTGCATTCTTCCACGTTTTTCCAAATGTCATCCGCCATATTGGATCGGCCATTTTGAATTTTTCATTTTTGATATATTCACAATCAGTAAGCTCGAAAACCCCATTATAATAATTTTTGTTGCATTCTTCCCGTTTTTCCAAATGTCATCCGCCATTTTGAATTTTTTTTATTTTTGATCTCATATTCGTATTTGGTGAAGTCGGAAACCCTAATATAAACCCCAATATAGCCATTATTTTGCATTTTACAAGAGATAACGAATTTTAACCACGTTTTAGGCATTTCATCCCACTGTGCGGCGGCGTGTTAGGTTCTGTTAGGTTACGTTATAGTAGTTATTGTGTGGTGTTTTGGTGATTTGAGTTAGCGTAGCTTATTTCTTAGTTTTTGTATCTTTATTTCGTAATATTTCTCAGTCAAATTTTTCGAATATATATCCTTCTGAGTTAGAATGCAATCGTCTAGTTTTTCATTTGCTGCTAATCAGGCGCTTTTTAAAATTGTATTATTATTTATTTTGTTTGTTTTATTATTAAACTTTATTAATCTTTCAACTAATTATATTTAAAATGTTAAAAAGGGATTTTGGAACTCAAGAAAACGTGCGCAATGATCTTCTCCCCCATACGTCATATACAGTTTTTACTGTGTTTTTTTAAACTGAATAAATAAGTACTTGTATTCCTTGTAGTTATTTTTCCTTTTGTTATTGTATATTTACTACCTTTATTTCGTATCCACATAGGCGCAAAAGATATTTACAAAGTCTTCCACAGTTTATGATGTACCTGATGAAGTTAACGTTGTACTTCACAAATAAAATACTTTGTTACACTGTTAAAACACCCTTAACAGACATCCTGTTTTGATATGGGCTTTGAACTGATCGCCTATAATCGTAAGACACAAAAAATTCAGAAAAAAATAATTTATGAAATTATTCTCCTTCTTTTATTTATTTTTTGATTTTGAAATTAGTATGCAATTTATTAGTTTCTTCCATATAGAAGAGCGGATGATTTTGTCAAACATAACCTCGGGACAAAATCTCCATCGTCATAATTGGAAGAAAACAATCCATTCTCTCCCGCAATCATCTTTGTCTTTACACTAGAGGATAATATTCCTAATCATCACTGGAATCATCTTCAAATACCATCATTTGCAATCGTAGAGCCAAAATATATCGGAGGTACACGCACATTGAAACTGAACTTACTCCGTAGTTTACCCAACAGATTTTCGCGGTGTAAATTTACTCACGATTTTGCTCCCGTGTAAGCGATTTACACTCGAGTAAAGTGTTGGTGAAACGCTGAAAGAAGTTACTCTCGAGTGAACATGATTTACTCCAGTGTGAACTCTTACTCCTTGTTTGGTGAAACCGGCCCTTAGTTCACCAACAATGTGCTTTTTAAATGAGTCTGCCAATTCCAAAACGTCTCTTGTCCACTTTGTAAACCTTACCTCAAATCACGTTTCTCTTATTAATTTTGTTTCTCATCTTAGTCCACTCAGTAAGATATCTTCTTACCTTTTGTCAGAAGATATCTTACGGAATGGACTAAGGTGAGAAATCAACTTTAACAAGAAAGACGTGATGTGCCGTAAGTTTTACAAAGTGGACAAGAGAAGTTTTGGATTTGGCAGATTCAAAAAAAACCATTGCCGCATTGTTACGCAAATTTCAATAAAGCTTTGCGGATTCCTTGAAAGAAATAACTATATATTAATAATTATAATTTTATATTATAAAATACTATTTTGTTCGCTATTATAATCTCGATGAAACCTATTGGCTATATATTCGTCCTAAATATAAAGAAACACATTCTTTATATTTCAGCTAAGGCAGCCTGTTACTTTATATTTATAAAATTGTATTTAAAATAAAGCATTTTCGTCATTTATTCTCTACATTTCAGGATCCTGAAATAGGTAACCAAACAATTTTTTAACACAGTTTCAAAATTCTCTGAGGTTGAAGTTCTCTTAGGCGAACGGACGAGTAATTATGACGCCAATTACTCCACAAATTCGCATTCTTTGGAAAAATTCAACAAGACCTTATCCGAAGATGTCTTTGATGAGCACATTTCATTACGAAAAACAGCTGTATCTTCACAATTGGGTGGCATTTGAACGAACATGAAATGGGCACCTTTCTCTTAAGCTTCCTATATCCTATCTAAGGTCCCAATTTAATAAAGGAAAGTGCGGTTTTTAGGAAAAAACTGTTTAAAGAAAATAAAAAATTGCCTATGTTTGACAGAAAATTTCGCAAAAAATACACGTTTCTGAAAAAATGAACATGACCCGAAATTGAAGATTTATTTTATGAGTACATTTCATGAAGAAAAAATGTGTCTTCATAATTGTAGTTGTAGTAAGACGCCGAAAAAAATATTTAAATTTTACTTTCCAGTATACGTACGTATATACGGAGTAATATACGAAGCATAGAGAAAGTAATGTAAAGCTGCGAAAAATCGATTTCGAGATTTCAACGGAAATACACGTTTTCGGGTCCCCTGATACCGAAAAAGTGGGTCTTCTCAAAACGTCCGTCCGTCCGTGAACAACACTAGCGCGTAAACCATACATGGGATTTCTTCCAAAATGGATATTCCCCGGTCGATCTGCGTCCACTCAAGGCGCCTCGATTTTGAAAAACTCTTCAACATTTGAGGATACTTTACATGATGCTCCCCAGACATTTTCAAAATTTTCTCAAAAACTGCTCCAAATTTTTTCTTGCAATTTCTTGTAAGAATAGAGTAAAATACTTATAAAGGTAGTACTTGTCCTATTTTCACGGTTTGCTCTCAATTTTCGAAAATTGCGAAAGTTCGAAATTTTTTTGGCTTCTTCTTAGAACTACAAAATTGAAGACAGATTTTTCCTAAAAATAAAATTTGTTGTCCAAAGTGAGTTCTTTCACTAAGGTACACGTATATTTTTTCACGTACGTTTCACGTTTTCAATGTACGTCTCACGTACATTTTGTTGAAAATTTTAGTAGTTTTTGCGTAATGTTGCAAGCAACATATGAAATTTTTAAAAAAATACAAAAAAAATTTTCAAAAACGGCCCCAAATTTTTTCTTTAAACTTTTCGTAGGGATAGTGCTAAATGTGCTCTATGAGATGACATTAACGCCATATTCCTCTATTCTTGTTTTTTTAACAATTGCAAAAATGTAATTTTTTTACTTGTCTCTCACGTCGTCAATATTTACAATAGCGGCGATTTGTTCACATTATTTTATTAATGAGTACATGTGCTTTAAATAATGTCAAATAAAGTTTCTCGAAAATTGAATAGTTTTCTGTGAAAACTAGCTCAGATTTGCGCATTTTCAGAAACGCTCAAACGCCATTTCAAACGGACACGGACGGACAGACGGATGGACGGACGGACGTTTTGAAAAAAAAAACACTTTTTCGGTATCAAGGGACGCCAAAAAGGTTTCAATTTTTTTGTTCAAACTTTTCGAACGGATAGATCTAATAGCACACTTTAATATGGCGTAAAGTTAATTTGAGGGTACTTTTTTGATTCAAAATTACAAAAATGAAATTTTTTTGAAAGTTCTCTCATACAGTTAAAATGCACATTTCCAGCAACTTGTTAACACTATTCAATTTGTGAGTGTAAGTGCTTCAAATGACTTAAAATAAAGTTTTTCGAAAACTCAAAACTTTTCTGTAAAAGTGAGCTTCAAATTTCGCAGTTACAGTAGCACTACAGTCCACTTTCTTGAAAACGGCTCCAAATTTTTCAACGAAAATAGCCATTTAGGGCAAGGTTTAACTTCGATGATTTTGTTTTTGAGAAATTTTTTAAAAATCCGTGGGGTTTCATGTAAAGACCCCCAAATTTTGAAGAAAGTTTTTCAAAATCGCGGAGCATCGAGTGGACGTTGATAGACCGGGGAATATCCATATTGGAAGAAATCGCACGTATGATTTCGGCGCTGGTGTTGTTCACAGACTGACGGACGGACATGGACGGAAGGACGGTCGGACAGACGGATGGACTGACGGGCGGACAGACGAATGCACTGACGGGCGGACAGACGAATGGACTGACGGGCGGACAGACGAATGGACTGACGGGCGGACAGACGAATGGACTGACGGGCGGACAGACGGTTGGGCGGACGTTTTGAAAGAAACTCTTTTTCGGTATCAAGCGGCCCCAAAACGTGTACTTCCCTTAAAATCTCGAAATCGATTTTCCACAGCATTACTTAACTTTCCCTATACTACGTATATTACTCCATACATACGTACGTATACCGGAAAGTAAAATACATTCTTCAATATTGTAGTTGTATTGATGCCCCCAAAAAATTGCACTTTTTCAACTTTCAAAAGATTTGTGATTTCAACGAACATGACACAACCTCCATTCTCGTAAGCGTTTCTTTACGCTATCTGAAGATAAAAAATGATCAAACAATTTGGAACCGTTTTATGAGAAAATTTTGAAAATGTTTCAGAGGCTTCATGGTAAGTACCCTCAAAAACCAAAATATCCGTTTAAACATTACAAAAACACACATTTAAAACACAAAATCACAAAAACACATTCAGATCGATCCCGGAATATCAATTTTGAAGAAAATCGACTGAACGGTTTAGGCGCAAGCCTTGACCTCCGATGGACGTTTTACCGTCAATCGTTTTTTGGCTTCTACAACCAAGAAAACGGATTCTGGCTACACCCCAGCCACAGACCGCACATTCGTGGTAAATGTGGAGGACAGAAAAAACCAGTTGTGCAACAGAAGGGCACAGACTTTCTCGTATTAGTTTTCTATTCCTTTGGGTCTGAGCTAGCTATTCGGAATTGCCACATACTGCCAGCTGCCGTCTATCGCTGCCCAAACTACATTTTTTAAAATTTTCTTAACTTTTCGGTTTCCTACAGGAAAACCTTGCCTTAAATGGCAATTTTCTTTGAAAAATTTGGATCCATTTTTAAGAAAATGGCGTTTAACAGCTACTAAAAATGCGAATTTTGATGGTCTTTTTCAGAGAAAATTTTTGAGTTTCCGAAACACTTCATTAAAAGTCATTTGAAGCACTTTAACTTGCAAATACAACAGTGTTCACAAATTGCTGGTAATGTGCATACCAAAGGTGTGAGAGATCTTTAAAAAATTCACATATGTGCAATTTTTGCAAAAACAAACAAAAATACCCCGTATTGAATTTTAGGTAATTTTAAAGAGTGCAATTAGCACTACACGTTCGAAAAGTTTGAAGAAAAAATTTGGAGCCATTTGGCGTTTGAGCGTTTCAGAAAATGCAGGATTTTGAGCTAGTTTTCACAGAAAACGGTTAATTTCTCGAGAAACTTTACTAGACATTATTTATAGCATATGTACTTGTTAATATAATAATGTGCACAAATCGCCACTAATGTAAGTATTACCAACGTGAGAGGGAATTCAAAAAAAAATAATTTCTGTAATTCTAGAAAAAACAAAAGAATAGAGCAATATTGCGTTTATGTCATCTCATAGAGTGCATTAAAAACTATTCCTAACAAAAGTTTAAAGAAAAAATTGGAATAGCTTTTGAGAAAATCTTGTTCTTGTAATTTTGTTAAATTGAAAATATTTCGCGCAATATTGCGCGAAAAGTACTAAAATTTTCAAAACATGTACAAAACCTTAATGAAAGAACTCACTTTTGAGAACAAATTTTAACTGGAGGAAAACTATCGACAACTGCAAGACCGTCGAAAAAAAACAAACTTTTGCAGTTTTAGAAAATTCAAAGATTGCCGGTAAAATCGCTCCTATGCCTCCTTAATAAGTGTATTTTACTCTATTCTTACAAGAAATATAAAGACAAAAATTGGGGCAGTTTTGAGAACATTTTGAAATTGCCCGGGGGCTTCATGTAAAGTACCCCCAAATTTTGAAGAAAGTTTTTCAAAATCGCGGCGCCTCGAGTGGAACCAGATCGACCGGGTAATATTCATCTAGGAAGAAATCGTACTTATGGTTTAGGCGCTAGTGTTGTTCACACACTGACTGACGGACGTTTTGGAAAAGAAAGAGAGAAAAAAATCAACAACACTTTTTCGGTATCAGGGGACCCCGAAACCTGGATTTCCGTTGAAATCTCGAAATCGATTTTCCGCAGCATTGTATAACCGTGCCTATACTCCGTATATTGCTGCGTATATAGGTTCGTGTACGAGAAAGTAAAAATCACCCAGCGCATTCCTCAGCATCTCTGAGGCCTGAGCTACGGCTGTTCCCCAAGAGGGTGACGTCACACACATGGTCAAGGCGAATGAACAAGGACGTTTTCCTTGTGGTAGGAGTTTTTTTTCCCACGCCAAATGGTTTCAGTTAAAAATATTTTTGAATGAAAGGTTTTTAAAAACAATGTAATACGTTCAGCAATGTACTACTGTTGCCTGCTAGTGGGATCCTTAACCCTCCTACGTTTCTTTTCGAAGAGATTACATTAGCAATTCGAATGGCGTCTGGAGGAGAGTTCTAGCGGCCGGCTGCTCTGATCGGTAGTTTCCCGTGGTTTTCTCCAATCAACACCAGGCAAATGCCGGAGCAATACCCTAACAAACGGGCCACGGACCACGCACGATCTTTCCTTCCTCTTCCTTGCCTTATCCTCTCCTCTTACACACACACTTACACGAACATGCACTACACTACCACACATTCCGGGAGACCGGTCGGGAGCTTACAGCTTGTCCCGGTTGGGGCGGTGCCTCGCTGGTGGGAGATACCTGGTTAGGGCAAAACCCCGCTAGTCGACGGTAGGTCGGCGCCGGATCTCGCCACCCGGCGGGAAAAGATTTTCGCCACCTCCCGAAGAAAAACATGAACTACACGTACAGGACTAATGACCTAAGTATTTGACGCGCCCGGAATCACGAACCATCACTCAATCAATCGAATCACGCGGAAAGTTTTATTATTCCTTTCTCAATATAACGATCCCGTATTTATATCTATTGTTCAGGTTTAACCCGCAATTCATTAAATTTGTATCTTTAGTAGGCTGTTGCGTATGTGATTAAATATATTATGACTGTGCAGTTTGAAGGTTAGGAAATTTTGTTTGCCCTCTGACCGCGAGCGACCACCATCTCATGACATTTAAGTTAGAAGAATGCACAGCAATTAATTTAGAGAACACATTTGTCTTTATCATCATATGACTTTTTAAATGTTTTATTTCGCAGATCAGACGATCAGGCAGCGTTTCTCGGAAGTTTGAAGAGCAAAAAAAAAAAAAAAAAAAAAAAATAATTTTTGCGAAATTAATTAGCAAATAAATCGTTCTACAATATGGCATATTTTTTTTGGTGTCACCGATTGTGGTGTGCCAGCTCACACTTACTCAGAATGTCTAGAGCAAAAAAATTAATTTTCGCGTAAATAATTAGCAATTAAATAGTTCTAAATGGTGGCATACGTGTTTCTGTGGTACCCGAAAGCTGTACTGACGCCGAAAGAGAGGTAAATCCTACTATGGAAATCAAGTAGGAAATATAACTTTTTCATTTCGAAAGGATGAGAGTCGAAGATGGTTTGCACCAAGCACTTCGCAGAATATTTTATTCTTAGGGAGGAAGTTCCGAGACTTCTTAGAAAGCGACAAGAAAAACTCCTTCAAAAGTTTTGTAGATATCTATTCTGTTAAATTTCATTGTGATTGCAGTTTTACCATTAGAGTTGCAGCTTGAAGAAAGTAGATATCGCTATTGTTATCACTTCTCATTTTCATATACAAGTTTTTTCAGACGGTGATAAGTGTCCTTAAAAAATTCAGTACTTTTTTGGGAAAAGACTATTTGTGACTCTTGGATGAAATTGGAAAACATATTTAACCATTTTAAGTCTTAGAACTTCAATTCAAACTCTGTGGAAGGCAGATTAGAGTGTATCTGCAGTCTCCTTAAAAAGTGTATTGACAAAGTGAAGTGCAGTGTTTGATATAGCTATGTGGAAGAGGACGATGACAGTGTGTGTGAATGAAGTGAGAAGGGGGAGAATGCAGTGAAGAAGCTGGTATTTCTACATGAACAACTGTGGCTCCTCGTGCAGAAAAGAAACTTCGATTTGGGCCTTCTCCATGTATCTGGGTACCCCACCATCTTCCTGTGACATCAGAGGCTCTCAGGTTCTCAACCAATGTATCTGAAAAAGATCTAGCAAAAAATGGGTACCTACCAATCTGGCATGAATGCTGGCGAAACCAAGTATTCGCAAAAGAAGTGTAAGCTGCTTGAAGACTACGAGAAGTTGGTGATTGTTATATTGGATGAAATTAATGCGTAATGTAGGGTGTCTTATAAAGGTGGCAGGTTTGAAGGCAGGGCTCAATGTACGAAGATACAATAATTTGTTTGCAATATGGCAGCGCTATCTTGTAAGTGCAAATAGTAATTTCAAATTAAAAACCAAACTCTAGCTATTCAACAGGAAACATCAGAGAACAAAAGCAGGAGAAAGTACTTGTGAGAAAGGAAGAAGGAGAGGGAAGACAAAGAAGAGGAAGGAGGTGTTACTTATACAGCAGGGGCACCATATGTATGCAACCTTTCATTACTTCTCTTGAAAAGTTATTTTTCCATTGTTCTTGTTCTTGTTCCATGTTCTATTGATTAACACTACGAAGGGAGAGTTTTTCTTTCTACCTAGTAGGAAGGAAATATAAAAACTACTAAACAAAAGCCTAAATTTAGGAAAATAAATAAAAAACTATTAAATTACTGTTTTATTTACATTGAATTGCCAGATGCAAATTATCAAATAAAAGGTTGAAATTTTGGGAAGTATACAGAATTTACAAGTCTACAATTTGTATTTAGTTCTTTTTATGATCTGCTATTCTTAAAAAAATAAGAGTAAAAATTTAAAAAGGAAAAGAAATTTTTCCCATCATTTTTTTGCTGATTCGCTGAAATTGGATATTAACGCCCGAAAAAATTCTCGAAACATCATCATCTATGGAAAATTGAAAGGGCAATTTAAATCAATATGCATACGGGTAATGTAGTTAAAAAATTTAAACTTAAATAAGAAGCTAAAGACGTTTATTTCATTTGAATGATGTACTCAGGGTAAATTAATTTAAAACTGGCATTTTTTTAAAATTCAATTACTATTTTCAACCTACAAACTTTTTATCCCTGCAGGCAGATTCGCCTATCTTACTCTGCTACCCCCTTTAACCCTTATCTGGGCAACCAGTGTCTGTTGGACTCTGTGCGTTATATTAACGGTCATATAATGTAAACTAAACTTTTTCTGTGGTACGGTTTCGTGACTTTGTCTCTAATCTATTGGAGCGTCTTTGTATCAAGTTTCACAAATTTTGGTCAATAAACAGAAGTGAAAATAATTATTTTGTTTTAAAGTAACGTAACCGGGCAAGCAGTGTCCAAAAGACACTGTTCTTTCGGTAAGGGACTATTTTTTCTGATTTACATTTTGACACAACAGTCAAAATAACGCTATTCTTTTGTTTATTAAGTCTGTCGGTATTCATAAACGGACATTTTGTATTGATATGCGACAAATATATCATTTCGGTAAGAAGGAAGCTTTAGCGATTTCCATGTTGTCACAACCGCGAGGTCTCTAGGAAGGAGACTCAGCTCCGATGCTGAAGGCATGTTCGTGGTATGTGCGAATAGTATTGTGGAACAGTTTTTATGGTCCACCTGTATAGGGAGCAACAATGGGTCTCACATGTTTGAAGTGATTATTTTTCTACGATTTGATGACAAAACCACACGGTCCACAAGACGTCGGAATGATAAATGAGACGCTTTGAGGGACGTGTGGGAAAAAGTCAATGAATATTTGAAAAGCATTACCATCCTGGAACAGACTTTACTGTCAACGAAATGCTAATTCTAATAAAGGACAGATGCCCATTCAGACGATACATACCAACTAAACCAGACTAGTATAGTGGACCATGCTCATCAGGGGGGAAAAAAACATGTCACTTGCATGGTTACGCGCGAGATCGCACTCAAACAATGTTGCAGCAAACGTCACCAGTCAGTCTACAACGAGCAGAGTGATGTAACCCATCTTTAGAAGAATTGTAAATAATTAACTACTTTAATCAAAATATCTGAATTTATAGAGAAGAAAAGTTTTAACTTGTTCAATGTGCGTTATATTCTCAGTATACAAAAAAACATAGACTCCATCATCACTTCTTGTAAGTTTTTGGAAAGGAATTAATTTAATTAATTATTCATTTTCCATCATTATACTGAAATTCTAAAACAATTAAAACATAAGGTGTGGAAAAGTTGAAGAAAAGAATCGTGGAAAACATTGTTTGCACAACAGTGTCTGATGGACACTGCTTGCCCGGATACGTTACAAAACTACCTACCCGGAGAAGGGTTAAAAAGCCAATGAAAAGAAACAGCTTCTAGCACTTTAGGTCTTCCAAAATACTCCGGAATATGAAATACTACTGCAGCTACACTCTACCCAAGTTTTTGTTGAGCTCTCCTGCTGTTCAATTTGGTAGAGGGTAGAGCATGGGCTTACGGGTGACTTTTTTGTTAGCAATATCTTAGAATCACTGACGCTAAAAGATTTCCTATTTCTCAGGAGATAAAATGAATAGTTTTCAAAATGTTGCTAACTTCACTTTATTGATACATACTTTAATTCAGTTTTCAACCATGTTTAGTGAAGGAGATTCTGAAACTCAAGTGAATATGAGAGAATATACATCTCCCCATACACAACCTACAGTTTTTTTTGAAAATCAGTTCGGAAAATGAATTATAATTAAATTGAACACCCAACATTTTCTTCAAAGAAATACACCTAACGTCGGTGAGTGTGCATTAACAATGAATTTTTGATGGCATAAACCAATGCAACATCTATATATTCAAAATTATTTTACTAATCGGAACAAGAATGTACATCAAGTAGAACAAACAAGAGTTTTAAAATTAAATGTATAATAATGAAAAGTAGCAGATGTAGGATTTTGTTATTTTTAATGACCTTCCCACTTAGAAATACATTTTAAAGAATGATATACAACTTCTCCAATAATGTTTGCAGTGCACTTCTGTGTAATTAAAGAAAGAAAATAACTGTACTTACTTCATCTGAATTGTGTTCTTTCTTCATGGAGAATGGCATTTCATGCGATTCTGCTTCTTCCTATAAATAAGAAGTGTTCAATTCAAAACTGGTCGCTAAAAGAAGAGAATAGAACTATCTTAACTAGTCTTGAGGTGACAGGCAGTGTGAAATTTAGAAGACAATTATCAGATTACTTTCAGCTAAACTCACTAAGGACTAGTGTTACCATATAGTCATGAGCACAATGATTAAATGTGTTATAAGAAGCTGTGAATCATGTTTTCCAGTTTGGTAACTTCACTTTTATTGAAATATACTTTAATTCATTTTTCAACTATGTTTAGTGAAAGAGATTCTGGAACTCAAGTGAATATGAGATATTATACATCTCTCCCACACACAACATACAGTTTTTAGAACATGAATAAAATTAAATTGAATACCCAACATTTTCTATACAGAAATACACCCAACACAGGTAAAAGAGCATTAACAATGAATTTTTGATTGTGTAAAACAATGCAACATCTAAATATTCAAAACTATTTTACTAATCGGAACAAGAATGTACATCACGTAGAACAGAACAAGAATTTTAAAATTAAAAGTATAATAATGAAAAAGTAGCAGATGTAAGATTTTGTTAGTTTCATTGACCTTCGTACTTAGAAATACATTTTAAACAACGATATGCAACTTCTCCAATAATGTTTGCAGTGCACGTCTGTGTAATTAAAGAAAGACAATAACTACTTACTTCATCTGAATTGTGTTCTTTTTTCACAGAACACGGCATTTCATGAGATTCTGCTTCTTCCTATAAATAAGAAGTGTTCATTACAAAACTGGTAGCTAAAAGAAGAGAATTGACTGAAACTATCTTAACTAGTTTTTGAGGTGACAGGCAGTGTGAAAATTAGAAGACAATTATCAGATTACTTTCAGTTAAACTCACTAAGGACTAGCGTTACCATATAGTCATGAGCACAATGATTTAAATGTGTTGTAAGAAGCTATGAATCATGTTTTCCAGTTTGGTATCATGACAATCTTTACCTGAAAAACATCTAGAACTATCTGTTCTAATATCTCTTTGTTGGATGTTTGACCATGTATCTTACACAAATTCGTGTTGACAGAGATATTCATACCTCTGGAAATCATCATATTGGATAACGAAAGGCTATATAATTTCAATATTTTTGTTTTCATTTCCTGTTTAATAACATATATGTTTCAAGTAGCGTTAAATGACATAACTAATGTGAAAATATCCAAATTTGCTTATGTCATTTCTGTGAGTACAATTTAATTCTTGCATGACCATATGGTAACGCTAAGCTTTGCGATACACAATCTAACATCAGGTCATTTTTTTAGCAGCATCAATAAGAATGTTACAAAATTGTCCTTTTTCTTAACCGGAAGTCATAGCTGAATTGGAAAACGATAATGAAAGAGAGTTGCCTGATATCTTCATCACTCCCCTGATGCTGCAAGCCTAACACATGAAGATTCTGCTAATGAAGCTAAATACGGCGTAGATAATACATAAATAAGATAGACGGGTAAATAAGGTAACGACATAAATAAGATAGATGCATGGTGAGAAACACGCGACAAATGAAAGAAAGAAAAAGAAAAAAAAAAGATACTAGGGTCTAATAGATCATTTGAATGGACGGCAGCTGGTAGCAGAAGCTTGTGCAGTTTATTTGATTTACTGGTACAGGAACCTAACATATACACAGTTTCTTTAGCTGTCCCAGTCCACAAATAAGTGCACAGGAATGCAACGTTTTACAACCATTTTGTTTCCATCAGGATATAATAAATTTCCTTGCAAGATAACTTATGGGGATTGTTGAACAGATATGCAAAATGATATGCCTGAAGAAATATTAGACAAAACAAATTTATTACCATTATGAGTTTTCAGCACTGCAATAATAATGGCAATATTGCCAGTACCAATAAAATGTGATAACACCTTATATGAACTCAATGAAGAGAATTCAGAAAGAGACATCATGTTGTAACAGCATAATAATTTTGATGAGTCAATGATAAAATATTACAGAAAACATGGTTGCAAGCAGTTCATAGGAGGAAAAGCGATAAGAGTTGAGTAAGTTTTGGTCTGTGAAAATAGAAGATGGTTATAGGAGAGGTTTTGGAAAACCTCAAATCCTCAAAAGAAGTTTGGCACTTGATAGACTATGTGATGACATCAGATACGAGGAACAAAATCTTTTCAAAAGCAGATGTACAGGAGAAGGTTGCTGAACTGTTCGTAGAAGAGAATGTTTTCAATGTAAAGTACGGTTGGGTGATCAGTGTTTCATAATTTTTCATACAAAATAATTTTCAAATCAGGCATAAAATAAACAGCAAATCAGGTAGTCTTTCGCTATTATCACTTATTGTGCTGTACTGCAGGAATCAATTTACTGCCATAATAATGATAATTATAAGAATATGCAAAACAAGACACCATCTCTCAGCAAAAACACAACAATCATTAGAAAAAGAAACTCGGAAAACTCTGCATGCACTAGTAACATGGTTTCAAGACAACAATCTCATCATAAACACCAGCAAAACAGTCTCTCTAAATTTCATGAATCCTAGAACCAAAGAAAAATTCCCAAAGCAGTTGTTCATTAATAACAACCCTGTAACGATAACTCATGAAACAACCTTCCTAGGTCTAACAATTCAAGAAAACCTAAAATGAAATGCTCTTATCTCAAATCTTAACAAGAAGCTCACCAAATCTTGCTATGCACCCTCAGGTCAAACTCCAACATTGAGACACTTCGGACAATGTATTTTGCAAATGTGCACTCACACCTAAAATATGGAATAATTTTCTGGGGAAATGCCCCATTATTAATACTATGCCCCTTATCCCATTATAAATACTATTATTATTATTATTATTATTATTATTGACATGCGCACCTGCAAATATTATATCTGACTCGTCATCCACAATTAAAATTGTATAAGTGACTCAATATAGGTTTTTATTATTATTAGTAGTAGTATAATAATTATGATTGTTATTAGCAGTAATTATGATAGTAGCAGTAAAATTACATAAACAAGTGAATTTCACTTTTACTTTAAACATTACAATCTGGAAATGTTGACTTATTTTGCTATTAAAAATAATAATATACTGTATAATATCTTAATCTAGCTGTAACAAGTATCGTAGTAGGCTATTGACCTATTGTAGTAGGATAATTCCTAGGCTAATGACCCCATCTCGATTAGGTTTTTGTCCAGTTTCCCTGGTCCTTTGAGCAAATGCCGAGATGGCCCCCATGTTTTGCTTCTGGACAGTAATGTAACTTCACTCTCTCCACCCAAAACATCACTTTGACTCGTCATACACGATTGTAATTGTATATGTGACTTAATAATAATAATAAAATTAATATTAATTTATTAATATTATAATTCTCTCATCGTTTGCTCAATGAATCATGGGAAACAAGACAAAAAAACTTGACTGACATGGAGGTCATCGGATCAGAAGCATAAGTAGAGTACTTATAGCAAACTAATCATTCTGTGAAAACTTTTAATAATATTGTCTCAAGTGTAAGGTATTCAAGTAATGGAGTATTTCATAAAAAGGTCTCATATGTCAATACATTAGTACCCTGTGCTGAATGTGACACTGATGTCTTTGCTGACTCGAAAGGGAGTATCTAATGTGGCAATAAATATACAACAATAAACAGATTACTTCATTTTTTTATCCATTTATTATTGGATTAATTTGCCAATTATTTAAATTTTGATTGGGTTTAGTACTTTTTATCCACTCATTATTGAAACAAGACACTATTATTTTAGTTGATATTACTAATTTAAATCTTTGATAAATATACTGTAAGCCTATCTATGTCTACTTCCTGTTGACTTTATAAAATACAGAAATATATAAAAATTAATAAAAAATATTAAATATTACTGTGAAAATCAATACTTTTGAATGCTTAGTATAGTTTACTAGACATAAATTCATGCATGCATCTACCCTAATTGTTTAAAATTGCAATGGGATATAAACAAATGTATATTTATTACATGTTACTACACAGAATATTATTGTTACAAACAGCAGTTTTGGTTGAAAATATATTCCCTCCAGTGAACAAGTCATTTTTGACAAAACCACTGTTTCCTTCATCAAGACAGAAGGCAACGGTGGAATTCCCATCAAGATAAAGAGGCTTACAAAAACTACAAGGTTAGGACTTGATTATCATTTGTACAATTAACTTCTGTAACCTCAAGTCTGGAAGCTATTGGATAAATTACCCCAGAACAAAATGCCATATATCCTGTGGGAATGAACATTTGCGAAACATACACAAGAATTTTAAGATGTATTGCTGGCTTGCTTTCAACACGGAATTTTGAAACACACTAAAGATGCAAATAAAGTTTCATTGGTGGCAAAAGGAACAATTTAAAATGGTTTTCTTACTTGCTTTTTCCATATATGGCACTTGATATTTGTCACAAAAGACAACGTCATTATACACTATACACACATACACATGAGACACTATACTGTAAATGGAACTTACAATGCAACTCCAGTTGTACTCCTTGTCATTTATTTGCTCTTCTTTAACCTAGAACAGAGTAAAACAACAAGTAGTATTGACATTGAAAGAAAACATGTTATTTTAATACCCAAATCATGCTTACTTGCAACAACACTAATCATAAAAAATAAAACTTCGTTAAATTATTTTGTACTATATAGATATTGGACATAATGTGTCTAATTTTGTTTGTCATTCAGACCATACATGAAAGTTCACTGTTAATAGCAAATCATATTTAGAGATGCTACTTACATCTTCAAGCTTTATCACATTTTCCGCTATGATACTAATCCCCTCCATTTTGAAATCAGCATATAATGATCAATTTGTTACAATTAACTAAAAGTCAGCAACATAGACTAAAATTGACTGCGAAGAAGGATGCTCACATGGCAGTGTTTGACCATTTACTTTAACCTAACCTTTTGTCGATGAATTTAACTTCCGCCCTGACAGTTATCAGCTTTATCGCTGCCATCCAATCATACTATTTCGCTAATGTGACGTCACACATGTGAATCGTCGTGAAGTTTAATTGACGTCACAACTTTAATTGGATGTAACAATCAATAGTTGTCAGGGGCAAAGTTAGAAGAAATTTGAGTATACTTTTCCTAACGAGTCGTTGAATACAAGTGAATCATTGAAATATACAGTCGCAACCACGAAGTCTACAAAGAGGACTCGGGTGTTGTACGGGTGGTGGGGGTATGTACGAAAAACGTCGGCAGCTACTTAAAAATAAGACAACAAAACTAGACCCCTTCGACTTCAGCGACATCACGCGGCGAGAGAAGGAACGTAACTCGGCTGATAATCCACAAATTTCATTGGGCGCAAGTCGGTCAGTCGACGCCGGTTACCAAGCAAATATACCAGTTAGTTGCTGCCGGTTGCTAAGATATATTCATGAAGGGTTTTACAACTCTTTAAGATTTATTTAATTTCAATGAATTTCGGGGAAAACCTAACCTTTTTCACAAGGTTTATCCGTGTGTAAATGAATGTCTTATAAGTTCAATATTTTAGTTACATGTTTTATCTCTTACATTCTTTCCCAGTCGCTCAATTTTTGTTTTCATATTTCGTAAAGTTTTCTTCACCTTTATTCTTTTAACCAACCCCCCCTACTTTCTTTTTCTGGTGGCAATCAACAATTCATCGCTGTTCCACTCCACAATGTGGAGTCCACAAGACAGTATTCCGATCTGGTTTTTAATTTCTTAACACCAGAACACAATTGTTTTCGCATTTCATTTCTGCACATTGGCATTTGATGTAAGGTGTCCTTCAAAGATAAAAATATCTGTGAATAATGTTATTCTCCTCTCTATATTCGTGACAACTGTATATCCATTTATAAGAATCTAAAACAGAAATTCATTATTTACTTTATACATGTATATAAATTTGTATGAAGTAGCATAGTAGATTTTTTACATATGAAATAAAAACTTACCTTTACTGTCATAACACTCTTAATTAACACACATTTGGTCATATCCAAAATCGTAGAGGTTTCTCCTGCTACTAAATAATTAATTACACCCATGTTAACACGAAAGAAATTAAATTTCAAAGAAACTCCAGAACTAAGGTTTACTGTGAAGTCTTCAAGGTTATAAATATGTGCTGTGTCACAAGATTGTGGAACTTGCACAATAACAAAATTGTGTAGTAAATAATATTAATAATGAGCAGTTTATATCTGAAGGATAGTAGGGCGTACAAAATGAATAACAGGTTCAATTCACAAGTTACAAATGTAACATTATAAATTTTCTATTACTGAACAGAATTTGCAAGCAATCAATTTCCATCCATATTTAATAGTTTCAGAAGTTCCTGTACTTTCAATTAAGATTGCACACATCCTCTGATGATTTGAGAATTTTATAAAATATTAATTGTATGTTTGGTATATTATATGTTACTGGTATATAATATCTATACATAGGCCTATAACATAAAATGTTGTATGTATGTATTAGCACAGAATTGTCTCAAACAAAGAAAGCACTATATATCATTACTTACAGAACATGTAGGTGGTGGATTTCCATCGATGATCATAGTTTCAGACTCGGTATTTACACTTTCATCTCCGCTAGACTAAGAAAATTTTGTGAAATATTTTTATACACGTAAGCATTTTTATACATGTATAATACTTATAGATATATTTGTTCAATACAAAAAGGTAAAACAATAAATTTAATTACTTGCCGGCAATGGATTTCCATTCATGATAATAGCTTTAGATGCATCTATTCTGTCATTAGGTCTACATTTATCATCAGTGGCTTGAGAATTCTGTAAAATATTTATTTATTTATCGAATTGTCCAATATACAGAAGGCAATATATATCATTACTTACAGAATATGAAGGTGATAGATTTCAGTCGATGATCATACTTTCAGACTCAGTATTTACACTTTCATCTCTACTAGCCTAAGAACATTTTCTGAAATATTAACATATTTGTTTAGTCGGTCCAATACAAGAGGTAAAACAGATTTAGTTACTAATAGATCTTGAAGGCAAAGGATTTCCATTCATGATAATCATTTCATTTGTATCATCATTAGTTTGAGAATTCTGTAAAATATTAATATTCATTTTTTACATTGCCCAGTATTGAAAAGGAAAACTAATTTAAAAAATCTATTTTCTCAAATAATGGTTTCATTGAAAATTGAAGGAACTGCACCAGTTTTCAATCTCAATGTATTTGCAAGTAAGGTATCTACATTGCCCGAAATTATCACATTGAAGGATTGGACAATATCCGATACTTCAAAATGTTTCTCATAAAAATAAATATATTTTTGAGATGTTGGGAATTTGCGCATGTTTTCAGCAGCAATGGAGTGCCATCTCTCTCACACTGTAGGATCCTAAACCAAAGAACTTTTTTCTGCAGAATTATGTTGTGTTTCCTACATTCCAAAACTGAATTTCAGTAACTTCATTTCAGTTTTTTCCATTTATTTTTCCTTAGTAAAACCAATAAAATAAATCAATTTCACTTTAAAAAATAAAACATTTCATTTATAATAATGTTGCAATATGAAATATGACAACAAATTTTTACATTTCATATACATTTAACAAAAACTTACCTGCAGTCAATATGTTTAATTATTACTCATGTATTAAAGATTGAGATTGACAATACTCATTCACATTGTTTTTATAGAAAAAATTACTTAAATTTGGTATTCAAAAATATGCTATTTCTTTGTTTATCGCAATTTTGGCTTCACTATTGCAGCAATTTTTAATGCAGGACTGTAGACTTTGTGATCGAAAACCAATAATTCCTTCCCACTCATTCGCCTCCCACACATTCACGAAATTGGAGCACATTGTTTAAGTAATAATTATAATAATTATTAATTACACAATAATAATTAGGATTAATTATATAACTTTATTACATTTATAATATAATAAGCATATTATATTATATAATAATTATATTACATAATAATAATTATTAATATAATTATTGTCAAGAGCCCGCATCGTTAAAAATAAATAAATAAATTTTGCTTCCAGCCGACTTCGTGCTTCCCGCGGATTCGCTTTGCTTTGCAGTCATTGGCTGATTTTCAAAGTCTTCGTAGTTCTTTCGATTGCCGCGTGAGGTCGCTGAAGACGAAGGGGTCTGGTTTTTTCAAGTTGCTGCCGACGTTTTTGGTACATACCCCCACCACCGGAGTTGAGTCTCAACCTTATAGACTTCGTGTACTTAACATTTCATAAATCACAGAACATGGAAGAAGTATAATTATTCATGAAATAATTATGGAGTGAGTTGTTACTTTTTCATAACTGCAGTTATTTGTGATTTATAAGTTTTCAATGTACATTAAATAATGGAACCATGGTTTGTAGAAGATTTTTTTTAAACAACAGATTGGGAAGTTACAAGAATGATTCTTCGTTGAAGCCTGTGGTTCGCTTTCACAATTCGTGAGTCACGAAGTCGATTCACTATTTACTAGCGCCAGCACAGAGCAGACGTACTATCGAAGAACTACATGCACGACTAGCCCATTTACTCGGTGGAACCGGTGCAACTGTACCAATCGTCGATAGAAAACGCGGGAAAATGCGGTGGCAAAGTGGGCGGAGACAATAGAGGCCCCCAGGGAATATGGCGCCACTTTCAAAATTTGTCATATCTGTAGCGTGGAAAGAAAAATTCCGAGTGTATTGTTACGACAACACGTACTTATATGTCAGGTTAATGACAATTGAAATAATTAAGTTATTGAGTCGTTTGATAATTAATCAGAAATAACTGTCAGTAAAAAACTAGTGGACTTTCTTGTATAAAGTATAATGCTTATGTAAATATGTAATGAATATATAGCTAATAATGTAGGCCTACCCTTAATATTTCAGATATAACTAGAAAATTGCTCTTGATTTAAACTGCTTGAAACAAAGATGCCATGTCTTTTTAAACCCACCTTTATTTAAAATATGTATATTTTAAAGGACACATGACCAATAATCTGTCTTCCAATTTTTAATACATTTGTCTCAATGACATTCTTTGCATAAACAATATTCAGAACATTCTTCAAAATTCAAATAATTGGTCTTCACCCTCATGAATGAAACATTTACTCAAAAGTAACTATATTATTAGGTTTATATGTGAAGTAAATTATTTCTCGTAATGAAATGCCCATGATGACCACTCTGTTTTTAAAATAACTTTGTAACTTGTATCACACAGGAAGAATTTGGGGGTAGAAAATGAGCACTGGTGGAATGAAGATAAAAGGGAGAGGTGGGTATCCAAATTGTGCATCACTGAGAATGCCAGCCTGCCTTTACAATGTTCTGAATGTAAGTTATTTCTTTTTAAATGAAATTATTTTTTAATAATACAATTCAATAAAAATGGAATATCTCACGGTATTTTGCGTCGTTCTTGATTGTGCTGCTCGGGGTCGCATGATCGCGACTGTATCGAGCAGTGCTTGTCATCATGTGGCTCCTGACGGCACAACGGAGAACGACGCGAAATACCATGAGATATTCCATTTTATTGTCACACCCCCGTGCGCCAAGAAAGAGAAACCGAAATATAATTGGGCAGTTTGACGTAAAATATAATTATATTGATTTGAACGATTCATAAGGGCACATCATGTTCGTTTATTTTGAAATGTACTGAAAGTTCTGTGATTTATGAAATTTTAATTACAATATTGATGAAAATCCGTTTTCTGGAGATTTTGAAAGAGCCGCCTCGAGAGCTCCGATCCACCAATCACAGCGCTGATTCCGCTACAGTAGGTGAACGATTTCAACGATTCATTTGGATTGAACGACTCGTTAGGAAAAGAACAGTATAGAGAACAACCTATAGGTGGGTTCACTCCCGGTCTAAAACTGAAGTTAGGCCCGCAACAGACTACACCGAGGAATGTGTTTCCAGAAATGTGCAACGAGAAATGCGGAAAGAGGCCAGCGAGGCCGCGTCCACACACTAGAAAGAGTCATTCGATGTCTCGAAATGCCACAATCGTGGGTAACAATCTCGATAACACTGTATACTTTTTGGTTTCTGTGCGTCCTGCAGAGCGGGCTACACGGAAATGAAATGAGCTGTGATCAGAGTGGAATAACAATTTTGTCGCCTGTAGGCACATTAAAAAATTGCCGACCGTTGTTCTACGATTAATTCTTAAAATTATGTACATCTGTACTATTAACATTAGAAAATATAAACGAAATAAGTCATCTTCATATTATCAAAATTGTATTTATTAAAATATATATAATTTATTCATTATATAAATTTTAGAAATGTATTGTCACAAATTTAGATCAAAATTTTTGCCGCCTCTAAACTTTGCCGCCGTAGGCACGTGCTTTCTGTGCCTACGCGCGAATCCGCCCCTGGCTGTGATAGGTACCTAATTATTTCATTTGATATTGTTTTGAACTCTCCATGAACGATGTTGCAATAAATCAAATGGAATCGTCAGATGATGCAGAGTCCGAAGAAGAGGAAATAGTTATTCTTCATTTAATTCGTAAACGACTCCGAAGCATGTGGGTGAGGAACCACATTCGCTTTCGCGAAGAAAAAGGCGAATTCCACAGTCTGGTACCGGATTTAGATGACGAGTCCTTTCGAAAATATTTGCGGGTTACCAGGGTGCAATTTATGGACATTCACCAGATCGTGGAATCGACCATTAAAAACAATACACTAATTTTCGGAGGCCCATTGGAACCGAAGAACAGCTAACCGTCACCCTAAGGCAAATATTCTTAACTTCATTGTTGAAAATAAATATACTTTTTTAATATATTTTGTTTTTAACAATACATTTTCAACGATTCAGTCAATTAAAAAGAAATCCACTTGATTTACTTTTGATGTTCAAGACTAACACAATTCTCTCTCTTTCAGATATTTAGCCACTGGGGTGTCATATAGAACACTGTCTTATAGCTTTAGAATAGGAGAAAGTACAGTAGCCCAGATTGTTAATGAGGTCTGTGATGCCCTATGGACACATTTACAACCACTGTACTTACCGAAGCCAGATAAACAGTTGTGGCTTCACAATAGCAGAGATTTTGAGCAGCTTTGGCAGTTTAATAACTGTGTTGGGGCAATTGATGGGAAACATGTGGTTATAAGAAAGCCCATGAAAAGTGGATCCCAATTCTTTAATTATAAAAAACAATTTTCCATAATTCTATTTGCAGTTGTTGATGCTGACTATAAGTTTTCTGTTGTAGACATTGGCTCCTGTGGTAAATTTAGTGATGGACATGTTTTTAATGAAAGCATGTTTGGAAAGGCCTTGCGAAGTAATAACTTGATCTTCCAGAACCATGCATATTAGAAGGTAGTAAAGACAGTCTCCCATATGTATTTGTAGGAGATGAGGCATTTCCCCTGCTAGAGAATTTAATGAGACCATTTCCTAAGACTCAGTTGCAGAGCACTGAAAAGAAAATTTTTAACTATAGGCTCTCTAGAGCCAGGAGATTAGTAGAAAGTGCATTTGGTATTTTAGCAGCAAGATGGAGGGTATTCCTGAAACCATTCGAATGCGATATAAAAACAGTGGACAAAGTTGTGAAAGCAACAGTAGTTTTACATAATTACCTCAGAACTCAAAAGAACACTCACAGTGTAGAACAAGACTTGATTAATTTTAGAGAGGAAGAAGATTTCAGTGAACCTAAAGACCAGTTCATTCCATTAAAACATTATGGTTATAATGCTACAAAAAAAGCATTTGAAATTAGAGAAAAATACATGAAATTTTTTTCTTCATCGCAAGGGAGTATTCCATGGCAAATGGATGCAATTAGGAAAGGTCATTTTTAAATGTTTCTTTTGTTTTATCTTTGACTTAACCTTTGAATTTTCTTGTATTATTATTTTTAACAAAATAATTCTTAAAATTGAATTGTAGATTTTAGATTTTTTCTCAAAAAATACACTGATAACCTCTTCTTATTTACTTCACAATTTTATAATTCAAGAGCTGAAACGTAGCTCTAGAATGCATGACTTTGGTGTTCATCTGTACCCCTCTGAGCTATTTTAAACAAATGAGATTCTTGATACAATAAACCATATTTAAAAGTATTAATTCATAGTTATTACTGATAAATTTCATACAACTTTAACTTACATTAAAAAGGCGTTATCTTTAAGTTTGTAATTCTATTCTGTGGAACAATACCTATTTTATCTGTAACTTCCAAGTCCACCAAAACAAAACAAAAATTATAAAAGATTTCCTTGTAAATTCCTTAATATTTAAATGAGTGTAAATCTTTGCAACATTTACACTAATTTAAAAATTAATAATAGACTTACCATGCATTATTTTATCACACACTAAATTTATTGATGGGCTCACAAAATTATAGGATCATGGAATAAACATTTTGATGAGACATTAATGACAAAGTAATCCAGCATTTCCTAATAAGTATTTATTTATTCATTAGCAAAATACACGCAATCACTTGATGAATTCTCTTCCAACTCCACCTGTGCCTCTGCCTCTTGGACTGCTGCAAACAAAATATTTTTAATGTGCCTTTGGTATGCCTTGGGTAATTTTTTGGTGGAGTGTAACATAGACAAAAAAAATAATCTAACTCGTCCTTTTCTTCATCTGCCTTCATCCTACTTTGCCGTCTGGCTTCTCTTTCCCTCCTTCCTTTTTCCAAGTACTCCAAAATTGGGTCAACTTTTTTCCCCAATTTTGGAGTGCTTGAAGTTTACTTGATTTCAGTTCCAGCACTAGAAGAACAAGGCATTTCTTCTTCAATATCTTGTACTTGTAACTGGTACAATTTTGCCTCCTCTTGCATGTTGCTATGCCTTTCTCTATTTGCCATTGAAGGCAAAAGGAAGGCCATTTGCTCTTCATATCTCCATTTTTTTTTTACTTGTCCCTCTTGCCCTGAACGTACAACTTTCCTTTTAAGGGCATCTCGGTGACAGTCTCTTAACTTTTTCCATTCTTCTTTGGCATCTGAAAACACCCATTGCAACATCACAAGATATGTGATTTGAAATGCAAGGTCATTTGTTCCAAATATAAAAGAAAATAATCTGATGAAAAGTACAAAGATCAATACATATTTTATTGAATTGTTAATGAATATGAAAATTAGTTATAGAAACATATTTTAAATTGTTAAAGAATCATCTTATATTATTGCTGTTAAAATTATAGTTAAGCTGCTGTGTAAACTAAAGATGGCGTTGCTATTTAAATTAACAATAAACTGTTTGTAAATACATAAATGCTAATTATAATTCCAAATGAGTTAGCTTACTTCCATTTAATTCTTCGGATAGAGTCCTCCACGTTTCATCCTTCAACTTTATATTTTTGTATTGTTCATTACTAGTTTCGTACAAATACGGGTAATTTTTCACACACTCAATTAATTTTTCTAAATTCATTTCTGCTGCTCGAAATTTCACACTACAAAACACTCCAATATCACTTCTCACCTGCTTCCAGCTTCGCACCACGATCGCGCCAATCCAAATGTTTAAACGTCTGGTAATCCCACAGAGCGTAGAAAACCTAAAAAACAAATGAGGGAACAGAAATGTGTCCGAGAAAACTCGCTCGCCGACCGACTCGAGCGAGGACCTCTTTCGCCTCCGCAGAGGCGAACGAGAAAAAACTTTCTAGTGTGTGGAGGTCCATAAGAGTACCTTGTTTCGATTTTCCACATTTCTCGTCGCACATTTCTGGAAACACATTCCTCGGTGTAGTCTGTTGCGGGCCTTAATGTGAGGCTAGTTCTCACAGTTTTCGTTATGTAAGCGCTGCGAACGACTTGGGCATTTTTGGGACAAGCTGGTGATTCATTTAATAGCTTTGTAACCTCTGGTGGAAGCCACTAAATCAATGATGTATATAAATACCACTAGATGGCTGACTCCGCGCTTTCCCAATAGGTGGAGGTGAGGCCGTACAGGGAGCCATGTTGCACGGCAAAAGCTTCGAATGTCAATTGCACCCATGAAAGTTCGGTAGATTTTTACGAGTGTAACACGTATACATTGTATTTATTAACATGGTTCTGTTCCATCATAAGAATATAAAGCTGTAGGCAACAACAAATTGTCGAAATATATTTTATAATTTACATAAAACTACGAACAGCATTGACATAGTGTTTACCGGAGACTTTCAAAAATGAGGACTTGTTTGTTATGATGACTTACAGGAACAAACTTCTTATACTACTTCAGAAGAGATCAATTTATATGTTAATACTGCCCGTGAAAGTGTATTTATATTACTACGGCAGCTTTATTATTAAGGATTCTTTCTCTGTTTCAATATTCCGTTTTCAAATATAAGAATAAGACGTTCTTATTGTCGATGTGATTAGAAAAACTGCGTTTCACTCCAAATATTCCTTTTTTCTCTCTTAATGGATGATTTAATTAACTGCTGGATTTGGAAAGTGGTAGAGAGATTTGAAATGAAAACACGTAGAGAAGTATAGTACATATGTACTTTTTATGGGCTGACATTTTTATTTACATGTGAAAACAAAACTTTTTTTGCAGGAACAAACATTCAAATGATACCTTTTACCATTGAAAAAAATATTCAAATAATAAATAATGTTTCTTTTAAATTTTACATAGCAGGAAATAGAACAAAACATACATTTAGAGAATAAATGAACAGATTAAAATACATGTTCAAAACATGAACACTTTAGACTAGGATTCCACTACACGATATTGTTGTGAAACCCACTTTATAGTGGTAAAACGTGGATAAAACAAAGGCAAAAAATAATTGATTTCCTGGTCCAACTTTGAAAATAACAATTACATTAAGTAAAGATCAATATGAAAACATTTAAAAAATCAAAACAAAATCTTTTTCACTAATCACTCAAGAGACAACTCACTACAACACACCGCTTTCGACAATATGAACAAGGTTTTTGTCGAGCAGAATGGCGCCTTGGGTGGCCTCACCGCCAATGCGACAGCAAGGCCCACTACTCCTATGAGAGGTGAGCACTAGCGTAACAAATTGAACGTTGCGCAGTGCGCCATATTGTGGGCAAATGCGGGCACGGTCATATGATACTGTGTATCTTAACGCGCTTTTCACGGGATATTACGGATTCAAAACTTAGAAAATCACATAGCAAATGTTTCTACCAACTATGATAAATAAATAAATAACGAAACATTTTAACGTGGTTTAAGAAAAACTATTGAAAATAGCTCACGTTTTTGGCATGTACTCGATCCCATTTCAATCAGTACAGAATAAATGTTAATTTTTATTTTTGTTGGTGCAAATACATTTTTTCATGCAATCTATCTTCCGGTTTTTAATAATGCGAACAAATTAATCAAATTCTCACTTTTTGTATATAAAGTGTAATTATATTTATACAATTATGGTCAAACATATACTTAGACTATGGGTTATTTCACGTAAGATATGACCCAAATGCAAAAAAATACCAATCTCCCGGAAATCACCCGCCATACTTACTGCATTGGCTTAGGGACTTTTGATTACAATTTAAGTTGGTGAAAGTAGGTGCCAACCCCAACTGAAATACCCAACGTAATGGAAGTATTGTAGTCAGGGACTTTTCCTTGGCTGGCGACTGGCACACGTGCGTACAAATTCACTTTCTGCCAACTTCAACCGTTTGAACCCTGCAACACGTGTGGAGATACTGAGCTTATGCAAGCGAGCAGCATCCTGCACTTGCTCATTTCAAATCATTTTCCTTGCGTTTCCAGTGCGTGATTGGTTTCGGAAGGGAACTTGAATTGTGTTTTCGATTGACATTTGTAAAATATGTCTTCAAATTCGAGAAGCAATTCTCCAATTAAGCAGAAAAGGAGGTGGATATTATCGAGTGGTGAAAGGCAGGTCATTCTCAACATTTATAAATATAAGAGCGAGAAAAATTCTCGTAAAGTGCAACTTCCTGAGAGCAGTGTCATTGCCAAAGTGGCTTTAATTGTGGGGGTAAGCTATTAATTTCACAATAATTTTTTACATTTTATTGCATGCCAGAATGTTTTCATGATGAACATGTGTATGTGAATCATAATTTTTTAAAATTTGATTTGTACTGTTGTCTTCTCATATAGTTTTTTATTATGTAAAGCTTCACTCTTTTTTATATAGACAACATAATTATTATCCTTTATTACTGTTGTTATTGTACATTTCCTTAAAAACATAAAAACCTATTTAAAGTTCTTATGTTTGTATGCTAATGTACAATAACAACAGTTATAAAGGATAATTATTGTGTTGTTTATATATAAAAGAGTGAATCATAATTATTTTATTGAAATATATTACTATATTACAGAGACCTTATATAACTTTGGCAAGTCTTATTAAAGATTATAAGGTAGGAAAACCTATTAGAACTCTGAACAAGAAGAGGAAGCGGTCATGACCTGTGAGAGATTCAGTTGATGGCTTTTCTAGAGAAGCTATTGCCAGGTATATTTATCAGGAGGCTGATAATGGTAAGAGATTTTGTATTTTGAGGAATGATGAAGTATGTGACTCACTTTTGAAAGACTTTCCAAGACCAATTCATTTTGCAACAGGCAGGAGACTCTCACTTCAAGAGGTATGGCAGTATGTAAAATAAAATTATGATACTTTCTTATTCAAAGGGTTGTGCACAACATTGTACAGAATTATTAAGGAATTGGGTTAGCATGGAGGAAAGGAGACCCACATATTCGTATTTGTGAGACAAATGAAATTATTGTAAAGAGGTTGTATTTTGTAGCAGACTAAATGAAAAATAAGAGAAGTGAAAACCCAAAGACTGTAGTGTATCTAGACAAGACATGGATCTATATGAATGGTAAAAGAGACCTTTCAAAATGGTTATATTACTTATGTGTAAAAATTATGAGACAAAACTATCTTTTCCAATAGGTTCAACTACATATTCATGGCTTCAACCAGGCACCCGTAAAGGAATAATTAAGAGACCAGCAGAAGGAAGGAGGCTAGTTGTGATTCATGCAGGAACAAGGGAAGGTTTTGTACCAGGTACACGTGTTTTGAGTTTTCATGACATTATGTACAAACTAAGGCATGTATACAAGTTGTGACACTTCGTAGGTGCTGGTCTGATTTTTGCAACTGACCTTAAAAGGGGGCAAGATTATCACGCAGCAATGAACAGTTGTACTTTTGAATCCTGGGTTAAGAAACAACTGATTCCTGGCATTCGCAATTTAAGACCAAGCATCATTGTCATGGACAATGCTTCTTACCATTCAAGACAGGTAGAGAGGAATCCAACAACAAAGTGGAGAAAGGATCAATTGATTGTAAGCTTCAGGAATGAGACGGAACTATTTTTTACTTAATGAAATAAGTAATGTAACCAAAGAAAATTATTTTTTGGAATGGCTGAACCAGCGAGGAGTGCGAGTGCCAGATGCTGCGAATAAAATCTCACTTGCTGTCCTGGCGAGCCAACATTGTGGAAGGATGAAAAGGTACAAGTTTCATATCTGTGCATTAAATATTACATTTCATTATTATTTTGAATTACCTTTTTGTTGCATCATTATAATAAAATTTTAAAGTATCCACCTTAACTATGTTCAAATATATACATTAACACTTGTGATAAATATATAACTGACCATCAATATGTTGATAAAGGTATGTAGTTGATGACATGTTGGCTGCAGAAGGGCACACAGTTGTGAGACTGCCACCATATCATTGCACATTCAATCCTATTGAACCTGTGGGGCATTTCAAAAGCGTACTACAACAAAACTGTATGTGGAAGGCCAGGGCAAGGAATGGAGAGAACAAAAGGTGTGTGGAATGAGGCAATAAATCAGGTAATGTTTTCAATAAACCACTATAAGAAAAACAGTAAATATATTGTAACATAATTGTATTTTTTTTTAAATAGTTACAACAGGAATCTAAAAAATTATGTAATGCCTTTAATAGGTCACACCAGAAATGTGGGAAAATTCATTGGCACATACAGAGAAAACTATTGAAGACTACTATGAAGAAGAGGCAGTGGAAGAGAATTATGAAGAACTTGTAATAAATCTAAGTAGTGCGAGTGGAACTGACACAGCGGAAGAAGGCACAGGAGAGGAACAAGATCCAATTCCATTAGAGCCAATCCCAGGAACATCTACAATGTGACAGTCCTGAAAGGGTTTTCAGAGATTTACCTCACCGAAACACCTTACATTTTAAGCAACCATCCATTATCATTGAAGTACATATAGGGCCCCACTGTGCTATGGAAAAGGTATTGCTTGAATTTACTCGATGGTTAGTTTCTGGTAATTGTAGGCAATTAAATTAATATTTTTACATTATAGTCAAATGTTCCAGCCAGTGTTTCAGGTGTTTGGTTTGAGCCTGGTTGCAAAGTGAAACAAGTACACATTAATGAGTTTGGAATAGAAGTGATAATTGTGTTACATATTTACATATTACATGTTACGTATTACAGATGTGCCCACAAATTAAAAAGGTTGCAAAGTGAAACAAGTAAGTACACATTAATGAGTTTGGAATAGAAGTGATAATTGTGTTACATATTTACATATTACATGTTACGTATTACAGATGTGCCCACGAATTAAAAACTTATGCCCCCTTAAAGCAACCACCACAGATAAGTTAATGTGAGAAACTGGGCCACACTGTCCTGCGGAAAAGGTATGCTTGAATTTATATGATTGTAGGTTTGTGGTAATTGCAAGTTATTCAGTTATTATTGATATTAATACCTTACAGTCAAATGTTCTAGCCAGTGTGTTTGGTTCAAACTTGGTTGCAAAGTGAAACAAGTAAGTACACATTAATGAGTTTGGAATAGAAGTGATAATTGTGTTAAATATTTACCTCTATATTACAGATGTGCCCACAAATTAAAAACTTATGCCCCCTTAAAGCAACCACCACAGATAAGTTAATGTGAGAAATTGGGCCACGCAGTCCTGCAGAAAAGGTATGCTTGAATTTACATGATTGTAAGTTGGTGGTGATTGCATTAAAAAATTAAATTAAAATTAATACTTTACAGTCAATTGTTCCAGCCAGTGTTTAAGTCTCTCTGTTTGGATCGAGCCTGGTTGCAAAGTAAATCAAGCGAGTATGAATTTATGAGAATGGAATGAAAGTGATAATCTTCTTACTAATGTGCCTCAATGTTACAGTTGTGCCTTGAATGAAAAAACTCCTGCCTCCTCACAGCAACCACAAAAGTTTAGTTTGTGACCAAGTTTGGCATCACTGTGCTATGGAAAAGGTATGCTTGAATTGCCACAATTGTAAGTTGGTGGTAATTGCAGATTATTAAATTAATACTATTTCTTTACAGTCAATTGTTCCGGCCAGTGTTTAAGTCTCTCTGTTTGGATTGAGCCTGGTTGCAAAGTAAATCAAGTGAGTATGAATTAATAGATTGATTACGAGTGTCATATCCTAAATGAACTTTTACCTTCTGAAGTAAACCAAAGAAACTATTTAAGTGTTTAACCATTTAATATACCATTAGTTCATCACTATTGTTTAACCGTTAGTCATTTTCTTTTACATCATTTTCATAATACAGTTAATTATTACTGTTCAGACTTAAGATTTTTTGTTTGGTTGAAGTACAGATGATAAGTGATTTAAATGAATAAACTTTAAAGTTTTGAAATGTGAAAGAAGCATACATTACTTTACTAAATGTTTCAGATATACAATAATGGAGTTCTGAAGATGCATAATTTTATTAGATGGTTTGTTGAAATGGAAATCAGTTATGTGGTATTAGTGAGTACATATTTCATTATATTATTTGGCTTGATAGAGAGTATTGCTTAATATTTACGATTGATGCACTATTCCGTTTTGGCTATTAATATTTCATTTTAAGTGAATGTTCAATGGTTTTCTACTAATTTTTGTAAATTTTATTGGTTTTTTAGGTACATATTATTGTCATGTAATGTTTTGAATACTTTCATGTGAAGCAAATGTTCTTAGCATTCTGGACAATTTGGTTTTTTGTTTGTGTCAGCAGTTTCAAGTAATATAAAAGTTAAGTATCAAGTTTTTCCTATTACTTGTGGTAACGTTCTTTTTAATTTTCTTTAAAAATTATTTTCAAGAACATTATTTGCTCGTTACTATTTGCTCAAGGGATTTTGTTTTATAACAATAACATGCCTATTTATTGAATTTATCCGGATTGGACATTAGATACTGCATTAATTTTTCTATGTTGCAGGGTTGCTGTGTTTCACAGAAGATACATTTTCTAAATAGGATTCAATTGCATTTTTATGTATATTATTTATATTATTTCATTGATTTATTTTATGTATTTTTGTTAAATTATAAATCTCTATTATTTTGACGAATGTTCCTATATGCATAGAAATAGACCTTCAGTCATCATCCTGATCAGGAGGATGGGTATGCTATCAACATCTATAAAATTTTCAAGTAGTTTTTAATTTTTATGGTCACCCAAATTTCTTAATGCTAATTTTTAATTTTAATTATTTTTAAATTCAATTGAGGATTAACTATATTTTTTATTCAATTTTTTATATATATGTTAGCATACTTATTCCTTTGTTTTCCCTCGTTTTCCCCGATCGCTTAAGGTAAATGCCGGGATGTTTTGTAATGTTTGTAAGCCCAGAGGCATTAGGCTCTAAAATTGTTGTAAAAATTCAATAATTGACGTGAATATGATTTGCTGTGGACCATTGATGTTCAAGAAATTTTAATGACTGCTCCTTGCAATTTGTCATCAAATCTGATCACCCAAGGTGCATAAGTTTATTCTTTACTGAACCTTCAAATTATATCAAATCATATATCTGATTTATTCTATTTCCACAAAATTTCAAACATTTGTCACTTCTGTACAATGGATTTCTTCATTCCTCTGATATGCTTTGAATGTTGTCATATGTTGATGTTATATACAAAAAACCATTAGGATTCAAAAATATCTAATTTAAGTAAAGAATTGTTTCATTTCACTACTTTGTGTATTGTTTGAAAATTAAAGTTATTTTTGAGTATTGCATTTCATTTCATCTTTATTCTATCTCCCTTTATTCTTTATCCCTGATTTTTGCATAGTTTCATTTTTGCTAGTTTTGTAATAAAATAACAATCTATTATTTCATTTATTCTTCAGTTTCAAAATATTTTATTAATTCTGGAAATTATAATAATTTTAAAATTATAAGTAATTTATTTACTGAAATGTATTATATTTAATTTTAAAATAATAGTAATTACAATTTCATGAGTAAATTGTGAATTAAATTATTTTACTATTAGCCTATTGCTATTTATAAGTCAAAACAACATTAATAATTATAATTTCAGCAAATCTGCATTACTGAAGGACACAACGTTCATTTAAATACGCCGCGTCGGTATTCTTCATGCACTTTCGCGTTTCATTTCGATGAGGTTGGTAGTGTCGAAACTCCGCCATGTTGAATTTTTAGGGTCTTTTCTTACGCGGAGACACCCATATAAGCGGACTGCTAATAGAAATAACCCCTCCAACATTGCTGAGCGTCGAGATTAAAATGCACAGGAAATAATGTAGTCCCTGTACGTGAAACAATTTTAGTATTTCTCCTTCAATTTAATTTCTCATTGATTTCGGTTTCTGCTCTTTTCTGACCACTCATGCTATGGAGTGGGGGCACTGAGATGATCTAAATCTGAAAAATTTTAAAAGAACGTTCAAAAAGGTCTTATTTTGTAGAATAGTGGCTACGAACATTATCCGGGACCAACCTTCCCCTTCCTGCACCCGAAAAGTCCCTCATTTGCCCATTGTCACCACGATTGTAATGTGTGTTGCAATAATCTCTTTTGCATGTTATAATTTGCAAACATCAATTAATTTCTTCTGAAACTTGTTCGATGAATGACTGGGGATATAATTCTCTAGTAGCACATTTTCAGTGATTTGGGTCTATGTTTGCTTATTAACTGCCAGAAATCATAAACCCTCTATGAAATGTGCACTTTGTGGTGTTTTCAGTTGCACACCCTTGAAATTCAGCATCCTCAAAAGTGGCATCATCATCGCGTACTAGAGAAGATAAGTATAGTTGTGGCCAGCTAAAAAGACCAGCTAACGTGACAACTTTTGAAAAATGTCACTGTCGGACGAGAACATGTATTCATTCTCGATTTAGGGTAGTTTTGTTTCGTTTTGTGTTGGCATATGCCGTTGCCAACTTTCACACAGTTACCCTACATATATTACGTTTACGGGGTAGGGACATTTTTTAAAATTTAAGTTTGCAATGAAAAAATGACTACTTCCATAGATTCCGCCAACATTCAAGCCATTCATGTGGATTGTGCTCTGTTAGTTTGCTATTGCTGCTAGCGATTCGCATATGGAGGTTTGCTATTTTTCATAAATCTGAATTTAGTGATAGTCAAACGTATTAATTTAGTTTTAAGCATTTTTATTTTTATTTATTATTTTTCAATTGTTTTCATCACTAATCGTAGTGGAGTTAGTCGAGATAGTTTTAGTAGTAAAGGTTAGTTTTTTTCGATTTTGTATTTTTTGTGGAAAATTAATTTTATTATATTTATTATTAATTTTTCTGAACCCATTTTATTAATCATTGAAAAATAATGGACAGCCCAACTACATCTGGGTCTTTTCTTAGTATTTTGTCTTTAAGGTTAAAGTGAATTCAAAGTTCTCTTCAAACGAGAATTGTAAATTTATTTTGTGGATTGTGGAAGAAAACAATGGAAGAAGGGGTACTGTTACTCAGAGGAACAAGTATTGTCAATCACACTAATCTGACATCACAAATGGAAAAAATTATTACAGGTAAGATTATTATTTTTTTCTAAATATTATCTTATAAAACTGACAGGTATAATTTTCATAATTAAAATAGTTATTGGTGTATTTATTGTCTATAAATATTAATTGTCATTAGTTAGGCATAATAGTAATTAATAGTAATTATACTTTCTGAATGTTTACAGGTGTGTGAAGTCTATTGAATGAATTATCAACAGACATAAAAAGCAAGAAGCTCTGACCACTCCTAAAAAGACCTCTAGGACTCATCCAGCTTCTATATTGACAATTTTGTGAAGGATGGAATTTCCAATAAAATACATTGTAATTTGGGTGCAGAATCATTTAAAAATTTTAGTTACTTTGTTATTATAGAATTTTATTCATCTATACAATGATCGCTGTATTTTATAGTATTTAATGTGAAGTACTGTGATTTATATTTTATGCACGTCTTGGTATTTCTATAAGAAACATGTTCTTCTGAGATTGTGAGTGAAGATACATTAAATTTTCTCAAACCTCCTTGAAGCGTATAGTAAAAAGCATAGGTTTTATTTGTGGTGAGGAAGACAGTTATGCCCTTGTGAATGAGAGTGAAACAATATTTTTAAAAGAGTGTACTTCCTAAGGAATTATATTAAGAACCCAAACAAAATCCAGCACACCAAATATTTTAGTTTTTTAATGAAACATGGCTATATTTATGAATGGTAATTTCTTATATTTATTTTCTGGAACATTAATATTGTTTCAGTTTTTTGTAGCTGTTTGTAACCGTTTGTTGGTAACATTTTCAACATTACTTGTAACTTGGTTTTGGGCAAGTGGGCACCACATTTGTCTCCTCAAATCCCACATGCATTTCGAAATTTTATTTGACATAATAAACTAGTTTTGATAGTGAAAATAACGGTTGTCATACCTTGAGCTTTTTCACAATTCCCATCAGCACTACAATTGTGTGTATAAGTGGGATAATAAATATATTAATCTTTTACTACTTGGATGCCTTTTGGGAAAAATTTAGTATGTATTTATAAAACTGGAGTAAGTGGAGCATTTGGAAAACTGGAGTACACTGGAAACTCGAGTATAATATTATCATCGTGATTTGAATTATTTAGCAAGTTAATGAGAGGTTTTACTGCGAAATGACTGCATAATCGGGGAGTAGTTTATGGTACTGTAGTTACAATAACTGATAATACAAGAGTGAAATATCATTGTGCAACTTTATACAATATTTACTGTGCCGTATATATTGTCAGTATACTACATTCCTGTTTCAATAAATAACTTAAAAAAATCAAAATTTCTATTTATTACCATAACTACCCCGTTTTAATAGAGAAGAAATAGGTATAAGTGTGTCACTGGTTAGAACAAGTAACTTACTGAAGACTACTTAAATTAATTATGAATTTCTTATTTTTTTAAAGCATCACTAACTTTTGAAAGATAATTTAATTAAGCAGATAAATAAAATGGATGCATCACATAAATATTAAATATTTCAGGGCAGTTAGAAACAATTAATTAGGTCACAAAGATTACCATGTACATGTAAATTATTAATCTTAAATAATTGTGGTATTTATTTTTTTCAAAGTAAATCTTAACTGACAGAAAAATCATGAATAAATTGATAACACTACCATCTCAAAATCATTATTAACACAAGTCAGCAGATAACTTTTAGCACAAGACCACAGATAACTTTTAAATGTATGTTTTTCATTTGCTCTTGGCGCACTTTAACATCACTCACGCTCACACTTGCCGATAATGATAACTCTTATTTAGTTTAATTGTTCACCGAGTTCGTATATATTCGTTTCTAGATGAAAATCTTGTTAAATTTTAACGAAAAACGAGACAAACATTATTGTACTGTGAACTCTTCAACCGCGCGAGAAGTGAATGACAACAAAGGAAACAAAAGCGAGAGAGTTGATCGGAATGATTGTTTCATAAGTTGGCTATTCCGACAGGAAATCCTTTTAGCTGCCATATTGCGAATCTAGTGCGGCCTAATACACGGCCTAGACTATAACGGTCCACGGCAGAGATACAAGCCGTCTAGAAGAGTATATTAGAAGGCCTGAGCCATGTGAATGTCAGTGATCTGGACGTCACAATCGGTGGCTGAACATTTTGTTTCAGTATATATCGAGATTAGTATAGTCTAGCTAATGGGCCCTTGTAGGAAGTTTAGATGCGAACAAATGTTTTAATAATTCAGTATTAATTGTGTCACGTTTCCTGCATAAAAAAATTTCCTTCGTCCATTATCTTCGAGAAAGCAAGGTATGTCTACTTCAATATTGGGTGATTTAAGTATGTGGTGCAATTATCAAATATTTTATTTATGTTTTGGATGGTTGGTTATATTATTATACCCGGCGTTCTTTTTTCAGTGAATACTTGCAAACTATCCCAAAAGAAGGTGTTTTGAAAATTAGGCAGGAGAAAAATATGAAAAAATAATAAAGTGAGTGTACCGTGCTTTTGATCGAATTATGATGGTCGACGGAAGGCGTTT
>JAHLJT010002543.1:0-46728 GCA_031308135.1 Acheta domesticus
ATGTTACATATTTCAAACTTTTGACCCCGTCGAGGTTGGGTTGGTCCACGTCCTGACGGGGGGATGCAGAGAAGGCTCTCAAGTGTTCCTTTCTCCATTTTTTTCATCGTCTTGCTTTTCATTTCATGGTCACGTATATTCTTTTCACTCCTTTTTCTTCCTCACTGGCCTTCTCTGTATGCTGAACGCCCACCACCATGTGTTTGCCGTGCATGGCGACCCGTTTCGGAGGGAATGTGTTGTCCTGGCAGTTGAGAGACCTGTTTGTTTCCCAACATAGTCCTGGTGCTACGTTTTTTGGCTTGCACTAAGGGGTACGTCTACGTATTTTTGGGGAACATTCCTTGTAGGTGTTAGTACACTCGCTTTGGCCTCGGACTCTTCTAGACGGGCGGTCGGGAGCTAACCCACTCCCGATCAATCGGCTCGGACTAGGTTTTGCACTGAACTCCAGGGTGAGCGGGGGATCCACGGCGGTGCAGCGCTTGTGACATTCCCCTACTATATCTCCGTGTCAGCCCTGGCCCCCCAGTGGGGTGTCCCCTTGTTGGGCTCCCATGGTGGGTGGGGAGCACGGAGACGAATCTGCTTCAATCGTATGGAGCCCAAAACAAACCCCTTTGCCCTCTTCCGCAAGGAAGAGGCGATGTGAGACGGTAGATTTGAATAGCTTTCTTCCTTCGGGAGGAGAACAAACCAAAGAAACCTCGGTTTCTTGTAATGTCATGTGTTGAAGTTGAAAAATCCTTCAAAAGTGTTAGTGCGGTCCGCCTCGCGCGAGCCATTGAAGACTGTTTTGGAAAGCTGCAAGCGGTCGTGCGACAGAGGAATGGTACCATTCTTTTCGAAGCGCGCATCGACGAGCAGATTGACAAGATCCAAAAAACCAAGCAGATTGCCGGCCTCCAAGTGGAAGTGACCACTCATCCTACCCTTAACTTATGTATGGCAGTGGTCAATCACGAAGACTTTGCGCTTGAAAGTGAGGACGAACTTCTCTCCTTTTTTAAGAGCCATGGCGTTACGGAGGTGTATAGAATCAGGAGGAAGGAGAATGGGAAAGAGATCCCCACTCCCACCTTGATCCTGACTTTTAATCTCCCTTCTCTCCCAGAGAAAATTAGCTGTGAGTACTATAACCTCCGCGTGCAGGCAGTATGTGCCGAATCCCCTGCGCTGCTTTAAGTGTCAGAGGTTCGGTCATACCCAACAAAGGTGCATGGCTGTAAGCCCTGCTTGCGCAAATTGCGGTAATTCCGCGCATGATCCCAACCCTTGTTCATCACCAGCCCGCTGTGTAAATTGTGAAGGAGACCATGCGGCCAACTCTAACAAGTGCCCCCACATATCTGAGAGGGAGATTCAAAGGATTAGGGTGACGGAGAAGGTATCTTTTCCGGAAGCGAACGCCGATACCTGGTGAAGAACCCTGTGGATCTCAGGCGTTCTTTTTCTAGCACTCTGGCGAACACGGTCAAAGCGACGAGCATTCAGTCTTCCCCTGCTACTCCCCAGTAGCGAACTTTTGTTGCCAGGTATCCCCAGTGGACTTCCCTGAAGAGACATCGCCTCTGCAAGGTGGGAAAATAATAATCCCCTCAAAATACAAAACACCACCCAAGAAGACAACACAGACGAAGACAGAACAAGTATCCACTTCTCAGCCGCGCAAGAAGGCTGATGTCACACGGCCTGCTGGCCTGGACAAGAAAATGATAGAACCTCCAAACTTCGACCACCTACCCCGACTCCTGAAACTCGCTCTGAGCGATCTCTCAGCCTGTCGAGCAGTGGTCAGGATGAGTCTGCCTCGGAGGAAACTTTAGCCAGGGTGGACACTCGCTCCTTCGGGCGGCAGAGGCGAAAAAAGGAAAAGAAGAAATCCTTTTAACTTCTTAAACAACGGCTCTCCTATCCTGGAATCTGAACGGATTTTCTCTCCGACGGGACGAATTAAAACTCTTATTGTCCCGTTATACACCATCAATTATCTGCTTACAGGAAACGCATCCTTTCTCCACCACGGTCCATACACTTTCGCGGTTTCACTGCTTATATGGTGATGTCGATGACGGCCTCCGCGCTCACGGCGGAGTTACTACTTTGGTCCAGGATTCGCTGCATTCTGCAGAAATCCCTGTTCACACCGACCTTCAAACAGTTTGTGTGCAGGTGTTTCTGCCGTCCCCTCTCACTCACCGTATGTAATATCTATATTCCCCCAAGACAAACGGTGTCGGTTGATGACCTCGTAAATCTAATAAACCAATTGCCCACACCTTTCTTGGTTGTGGGTGATGTAAACGCCCACAGCCCTCTTTGGGGTTCCTCTCGCACGTGTCAAAGAGGTGCTATTTTGGAGTGTCATCGACACCATGAATTTGGCTATTCTCAACACTGGGGAACCAACTCATTTTGCCGTAGCTACGAATTCTAGCACGGCTATTGATGTAGCCCTTTGCAGCTCTTCACTTGCTACTGCTATGCGGTGGACCATATTAGAAGATATTTATGGAAGCGACCATTACCCCACGCTTGTCCACATTGATAATCTTCGCCGTAGTTGTGCACGGCGCCCGCAATGGATCGTGCGACGAGCTGACTGGTCGACATTCCAAAATAATGTTAACCTGTCAGACGGTCCCTTCGGAAATGTGGATGAAATGACAGAACATTTTAATAGCGCTGTACTCGCTGCTGCTTCCATCGCAATTCCGAAGGCAAGTGGTATACCGTGACACCCTTTCGTTCCGTGGTGGAATGAGAACTGCTCGAGAACGGTCAGTGCTCGAAAAAGGCACTGGCACGTCTCAGACACTATCCAACAGTGGATAACTTAATCGAGTACAAAAGATGCAGTGCGAAGGCTAGAAGAAACTATCTTAGAGAGCAAAAATGCATCGTGGAGAGCGTACGTTTCGTCTCTGAATTGTCACACGCCACCACGCCTGGTATGGAGAAAAATTCGACAGATCAAAGGACACTCTTCACCAAATACGGTGCCAGGTCTCCTGAAAAACGGAGAAATTATCACATCTCCAGATATGATTGTAGAGGAACTCGCCGCGCACTATGAAGCCACGTCAAGTTCGGCGAACTACGCTCCTGACTTTCTTTTGATCAAAGAAAGGATGGAGAGTCGTCCGTTGGATTTCTTCTGCAGAGCATCTGAAGATTACAACACACCTTTCTCCATATCGGAATTGCGCTCTGCTCTTGCATTGGCCAGAAGAACTGCCCCAGGTCCTGATGAAATACACAACCTAATGTTACAACATCTTCCTGATGTGGCGATGCAATTTCTCCTCCGCCTTTATAATCGCATCTGGGAAGAGCACACCATCCCTACTGTATGGCGAGAAGCCATAGTTATCCCAGCTCTGAAGGAGGGAATGGATCGGTCGCTGTCATCGAGCTACCGACCTCTTGCTCTCACCAGTTGCGTTTGCGAAGTGCTGGAACGGATGGTAAACCAGCGCTTGGTCTGGAGCTTGGAGTGCAGGAACCTACTCGCACCAATTCAGTGCGGTTTCAGGAAACACCGGTCAACCCTTGACCATCTCGTCGCTTTGGCAACGGAAATTTCAACCTCGTTCGTTCTGAGACAACACCTTGTGCCTGTACTATTCGATATAGAAAGGCGTATAACACCACTTGGAGGTATGGCATTCTGCGAACCTTGCACTCGTGGGGAATCAGGGGGAAGCTCCCCTTATTCCTCCAAAATTTCTTATCGGACAGATCTTTCAGAGTTCGCATTGGTGACAAACTGTCTAACAGTCACCCCCTTGAAAACGGCATCCCCCAAGGCTCGGTGCTAAGTGTCCCTCTGTTTGCCATAGCCATAAATAATATAGCGTCGGTCGTGAGGGAACCTGTGAAGGCATCGCTGTTTGTAGATGATTTTGCCATTTTTAGTTCATCCAGCAGCATAAATGCAGAGGCAGCTCCAACTGGTGCTCAACAAGCTGCATGAATGGAGCATGTCGACAGGTTTCAAGTTCTCACCTACTAAATGTACTGGAGTGCACTTTTGCAGAATATACCATTTGCATAGCGATCCAATCCTGTACTTAGGAGGAAATCAGCTTCCATTCACTGACTCTGCCAGGTTTCTGGGGCTGACTTTTGACAAGTCCCTCACGTGGCGCTCTCATATCGGCGCATTGCAAACCAGATGCGTCTCCCCCCCTCAATCTTCTTCGAATGCTTAGTGGCACTTCATGGGGAGCCGACCGCATTACCCTACTGCGGTTATACAGAGCACTCATTCGCTCAGCATTGGATTACGGTAGTGAAGTGTATGGTTCTGCAGCTCCTTCCACCCTTCGACCCATCAACAACAAAGACCACGCAGGTATTCGCCTCTCAACAGGCGCGTATCGTACCAGCCGAATCGAGTGCATTCTAGCTGACGCTGGGGAGCCATCCTTAAAAATAAGGCGAGATATTCTATTGGCGTCTTATGATGCTAAAGTGTCAGGACTCTTTAATTATCCTTGTCGCCGAATAATCACTCGCCCAAAATATGAATCTTCTTATATTCTTCGAACATCGCTACCCCTGCCCCCAGGCATTCGATTGCGAAATCTTTTGCGGGGACTTAATGTGGATCTTCCCACTCCTGTGAAACCCAAAATGACCTGATTCCCCCCTGGAAACTCCTTCCCCCCAATTTTGACCTCAGATCCAATCTTTCCAAACAAAATACTAGTCCTCTGGTTTACCAAAGCAGTTTCAGGGTATGAGGGAAGCCTATCCGGATCATCTATTCTTGTACACGGACGGGTCATCGCACAATGACGCAGTGGCGTGTAGTTTTCATTGCATCTGGGCCACCAAATCATATCGTCTTCATTCACAGTGCAGTACATTCACTGCTGAAATGTATGCAATACTCAAAGCCCTAACGTACATCGAGTCAACGACGTTGCAGCGAGTAGTTCTCTGTTCTGATTCTCTCAGTTCTCTTCAGGCTGTCTCCCGGCCTTCGTCAGACTACCTGACAAAATCAGTTCAAAACCTGATTCATAGTCTCATGTCCCGCAACTATGACCTGGTTCTTAGTTGGGTTCCAGGCCATGTGGGAATCACAGGGAATGAGCTGCCCGACCTGGCGGCGAAATCAGCTACTCGTAATACTCGTATCGACGTTCCTGCTGTGCCATTGTCCGATGTTAAGGCTTACTTGAAACAATCTTTGTTTAGAGCGTGGCAGAGTGGCACAATACCACTTTTAAACTAAGTGGGATAAAGAATTCTGTAATTCCCTGGCGTTCCTCATCTCACTCCTCTAGGCGTGAGGAAGTCATTTTAACCCGTGTTCGAATTGGACACTGCCATTTTCCCCACGGTTTCCTCCTTCGAGGAGAAACTCCTCCCGTATGTGACTCATGCGGGACGGTTCTGTCTGTGGAACACGTCCTCCTGAACTGCAGGAAATAATTTGGCAACCGACGAAGACATGGCCTGGGCAACTCGCTGAAGGGAGGTGCTCGGGGATGACGATTCTGCGCTCTCAAACTTTTTTGCTTCTTGAGGGAAAGCGGAATATATAATCTTATTTGAGAGAATAGAATAGTGTTTTACTTTTTTGTTGTTTTATTTTTGGCCCCTTTACAGCCAACTTTTAGTTCTACTATGAATTTTACATGTTTGTTATATATTCTTTTTGTCATACTACTTGAATACTCGATGTAGAATTCAAGTCTCTCTTTATGTATATGATTTTAATTAGGAGGTAGGCTGCATCTGTAACACATATTGAACCTATTCCCTTTTTTAAAATACTTCGACATGGGCGCCAATGACCTTGGCAGTTGAAGCGCCATCTAAACCTTAATTAATCAATCAATCAAACTTTTGAATACATATTTCCGTATATTATTATACATATATATGTACATATTTTCCGAATTTTTAGTACATAATTACCCGAACCCTAATAATAACCTTTCAAATGCCGAATGAATCATTTCATTATCTCTATTAGTTCCTGAGTTATGATGTTACGCGTTAAACAATACGTAAGGAAATTGAACTTTTCAGGAAGAGTAATGAAAGGTTACATACCTATAGTGCCCCTGCAGCATATGTTCTTCCTCCTCCTTTTTTGTCTTCCCTCTTCCTTTTTCTTGCTCACAAGTACTTTCTCTACTTTTGTTCTCTGGTGGTTTCTATTGAATAGCTAGTGTTTGTTTGTTTTATTTGCAATGTGACGTCGTCATAGGATGAGGAAGAACACAGACACGGAGTTGACTGTACATATTTATTTACAAGTTTATTACACTATATACACTCCTAAGGAACACTCCTAAGGAACGCTGCTCTCCACAGCACTCCGACTCCTGAGACGAGCCGCCTCAGTATTTCCCAAGAGAACCCCAGCTCGCTACACTAGCGCCGCCCTTGGTCTCTTGTCCCGTGGCGAAAAGCCACGCCTCGCAAGACACTGCTCGCGATCACCTCCGCACATCGCTACGGTCAAAACTCGACTCCCAGGAAGCTTATTCCACCCGCCTCCCTTGCGAGGCATCACGTGACCGACCTCCCACGCACAAAGCGTCATTTCCGCTCGAGATTTGGGCTGGCTGCAGAAGGAGCCTGGCGTCCATCTGCGAACGATTTCTGTCGTCACACATCACTAGTGCGAACGGACAGCCGCCTTCTCAGACACGCCCCCAGCGGAGAGAGACCCTCGAGAGACCCCGGGGGGTCCGTCCGCCCCTGCGCGGCACGGGAGGACCAACCCCTCCCCCTTGCACGACTTGTGCGGTCGGTCGCGCCCAGTGCTGTGACGCTACAATCTCTCCCATACTTGGGGCGAAATTTTTTTTTCGCAGACTTTATTAGTCACAGAGAAAAAATTTCCCGGATTGTACGCCGACCGCTCATTAAATCCCTGGTCTCGTGATGCTAACTTTATAGAGTTAGCTATTTATCACCTATAATACCGTTTCACAAAGCTATGAATTTTCTATAACTAAATTTTCTTATCAAATTTTGATTACATAAATATTCTACTCCTTTTACACTATGCTTTACCTAGTACCATTTCACATATATGTCAATATACGTTTATATACACAGTTATGTACGTTTATATACACTCATATCAGTTTCTCACATTTTAATTACTTTTTGCCCCAAATACAACAACAACATCCATAAATTTGAATTTAACCCAGGTGTCCTCCAAAATATTACAATTTTATCGTATGATCATAACCTTGGGCCTTATGTTAACAATACCACAAAACTTTGTCCTAGAAGAAAAACACATTACATTCAATAACACTCTTAAACTAAAGTATTTACAATTTTATACAATTGCACCGTTTTTTTTACATTTAGGTTCCACTGTCGTGGTGTCCCCTTGCACTCGCGTAGACCACTCCAGGCTAGTACATGCGACTCAGTGCATCCACATTTACATGCTCTGTCCCTTTTTTGTGAACAATGGTGATGTCGTATTGTTGCAGTAACAGTGACCAGCACATTAATCTAGGATTATTCCCTGTACAATTTCTTAGTAGCCATATCACCGGATTATGATCTGTCTCAATTTTTCTGGCGACCTGCCCATCCAAATAATATTTGAGCTTTTGGCGACCCCATATTATCCAATATTGTTCTTTTTCCGATGTACAAAATTTGGGTTCCGCTGGTGTAAGCTTTCTACTTATATACAATACCGGATGTTCATCTCCTACATCGTCTTTTTGAGCTAAAATTATTCCTAATTCCTTTAAGATTTTTGTTTGTCTAGGCGACATTCTGTACGGCGCGCTCCTAACTATTTGCGTATGATCAGTGAATTCTACATTCATTGTTATGACGTCAGCTACTCCTGGTTTTTCTGAAAAAATGTCTTTGAATTTGAAATTTACATCTTTCAACGCCGCCCGAAATTCCGGCTCCACCTTAGTGCCTTTACGCAATGATTCAATGTCAAAATCACTTGAGTCTAATTTCAACGCGTACCGCTCTAGCTCGTCATCTTCCTCCGTCGTTCCTTCTGACGCGACGCAAAGAATTTCGTCGTCTTCCTGCTGCGCGGTTGCGAAAGCCCGTTTGTCGATTTTTAATGGATTTACTATGCCTGCGTCTAACTCTGCCGCATGGCTTTCCCCGACTTCTTCGCCCGTCAACGCTTCTTCCGCTCCATCCGTGACGTTATCGGACACCGGCGGCAGCTCTTCACACTCTCGTTGTTCTGGCGCTTCCGCACGCGTCTTTTCGTGACTCTGCGACCTGGTCTGTACCGCGTATGCTAGTTGTGGTTCAACAGACCCCCCTTGAATCTCATTCATCAAGGTGGCCGTACGGTTACTTAATAAATAGTAATCGAGCTGGCAATGCCTATTCGCTACGGCCGCCTTTGTAACGAACCGGCCGAAGGGTCCTTCTAACGTGACGCGCGCCACCGGCAATTTCCTTGGTTCTGAATCAAGTGGTTGCATCACCCAAACGGATTCCCCGGTCATCTGGTCATCCGTTACATATTTACCACTTACGAGATCATAAGTAGAGCCAGAATCACGAAGTATATTAACAGAAACATTATTTACTTTTCCGACTAATGTGAACGGATTTAACAATGATTGACTTTGCATGTGGGCCACGTAATTTATCTTTTCCACGCCTTTACCTTCCGGACATTGCCTACGAAAATGACCTGCTTCCCCACACTTAAAACAGTTGGCCGCCTTAGGCCTTTCAAATTCGGCTGTGTGGTTAATGTTCGATTCCGGCTGCTTTGAGGCTCGAGGCGCGCCTTCCGTCGCCTGGTCCACCCGTTTTACCTGCGTGTTCTCTTTGCTAGTAAACTTAGTAAAGCTACGTTTCCAGCCTGCTCGGTTGTTCTCATAGCAATAGAGTTTCTTGGCTAGCTCGAGAGACGACGCAAGATCTCCCCACTCATCGATAAAGTGGTCACGCATCTCCGCCGGTACCCTCCGCTTTAATTGGTCCGTAACCATTAAATCTAAGAGCTCGTGGAATTCAGTAATCTTAAGCCCCGCTACCCATTCCTTGCAATAGTTATTTAATTCTCGCGCGTATACATTCCACGTGGTTCCCGCACGCCTTTGGTGCGATGTGAATAATTGTCGGAATCTTTCGGCGTTAAATTTAAACATTTCTAACAGCCGCGTTTTTGCTTCCTCATATTCTACGCCACCCGTTCCCGAATCAAGCATCAACCATGAATTTACCTGATTAGGCAATAATGCCATGAGATTTGTCACCCATTCAGATTCAGGTATTCTCAATTGCCCTACCTGTGCTTCGAACACACTAAGGAACATTGTAATATCATCATTTTCGCCCTTAAACCGATCCATGACGTTTTTGATTTGAACATTTGCCTTCGTTGCGATACTGGTACTACCTACCGATTCCCGTCCCGTGACTGCCGTCGTGATACGTAACTTTTCTAACTCATGCTGCCGTTCCTGCTCCACGCGTTGCCGTTCCTGCTCCGCGCGTTCTCGTTCGCGTTCTTCAATGAGGATTTCCTTAGTCGCTTCGGCGAGCTCCCGTACCAGTCCCTCCTCATATTCCGCGCTATTAACAATTATTTGCTTTAGTGCAACAACCGTTTCGTCACCTGAAAGCGTTTCCCCCATCTCTTTGGCCACTCGAACCAACACCTCCTTCCTGAATCCCGCAAGATACGACATACTGCCTGAATTAATCCCGGCGAGTACAAAAAGACACACTTACGTACAGGGAGCCCTCGGTGCCGCGTGCGCTGATGTGACCCAGGGTTGAGTCGGAGACACTTGTAGACGTCCTTCCTTCCTTCAGGGTTCGGACCAGTCTTCTTTCTTGGTGCTTCCGTTGCCGACGCGTAATTTAATGTTTCCTCGCGACTCACTGGTGCTGCGACAGCTTCCGCTGAGTTCCGTTACTGCTGCATATTCCCTCGTACGCACCCGTAGCCGCACTATTCACAACTTGGTACTTGCTGCCGTAATTAATGTTAGTTCAACACGACTATGTGAACCAATTAATGCATTACTGGTCACTCGCGTGGATGTCCGTTGTCACTGCTTCCACCATTTAATGTTTTAATAGTCACCACCCAATGAATCGCTGCCACCATTTAATGCCAGTTTGGTGGGCAACAATGTTCCTCGTGGGCTTCGTTATAACCGCTGCCACCATTTAATGTTGTTCGGTAGGCAACAATGCTCCGCCGTAGGCTCCGTAAAACCGCTGCCACCATTTAATGTTGTTCGGTAGGCAACAATGCTCCCCGTAGGTTTCGTTATAACCGCTGCCACCATTTAATGTTTCCTCGTCTGTGACGTCGTCATAGGATGAGGAAGAACACAGACACGGAGTTGACTGTACATATTTATTTACAAGTTTATTACACTATATACACTCCTAAGGAACACTCCTAAGGAACGCTGCTCTCCACAGCACTCCGACTCCTGAGACGAGCCGCCTCAGTATTTCCCAAGAGAACCCCAGCTCGCTACACTAGCGCCGCCCTTGGTCTCTTGTCCCGTGGCGAAAAGCCACGCCTCGCAAGACACTGCTCGCGATCACCTCCGCACATCGCTACGGTCAAAACTCGACTCCCAGGAAGCTTATTCCACCCGCCTCCCTTGCGAGGCATCACGTGACCGACCTCCCACGCACAAAGCGTCATTTCCGCTCGAGATTTGGGCTGGCTGCAGAAGGAGCCTGGCGTCCATCTGCGAACGATTTCTGTCGTCACACATCACTAGTGCGAACGGACAGCCGCCTTCTCAGACACGCCCCCAGCGGAGAGAGACCCTCGAGAGACCCCGGGGGGTCCGTCCGCCCCTGCGCGGCACGGGAGGACCAACCCCTCCCCCTTGCACGACTTGTGCGGTCGGTCGCGCCCAGTGCTGTGACGCTACAGCAATTATTAGCTGCAATTACAAGGGGCGTTGACAGATCCAAGGGGGCATGGCAGCGACGCCATCTTGACAACAATGTATTATATCTCTGAAAATATTACAGGTAGGAAATAACGGATTTCGCCAGAAGAAAGTGTATTAAATAACGCATCCAAAATGCAAAAAACCAAAAATGCAATTTTTCATCATTCTCGATTCTTTATGAATAGACATATACCTTAATGAGACCGTAAAAGTTTGCGTTTAACATGGGCTCGTATGACTGATCCGACCTGAAATCTGAATATATGAGACGTGACTGACCCGACCTGAAATTTTTAAACTGTGAGAAAACAAACTGTTCAAAATGTTTTTAAAAACTGTTTAAAAGTTTAAAGAAAAAAATTTGGAGCCGTTTTTGAGAAAGTCCGGTTTTTGTAATTTTTTAAAATTTCAAATATTGCGCCAAAAGTGGTAAAATTTTCAAAAGTGAATTTGAATTTGATCTTAATGAAAGAACTCACTTTCTACAACAAATTTTATTTCAAGGAAAAATCATCATCTCCAATTTCGTAGTTCTAGGAAAACGCCGAAAAAATCTAACTTTCGCAATTTTCGAAAATTCAGAGTTAACCGTGAAAATAGGACCTACACCAACTTAAAAAGTGTTTTTTACTTTATTCTTACAGGAAATTTAAAGGAAACATTTGGAGCCGTTATTGAGAACATTTTGAAAAGGTCCGGAGGGCTTCATGTAAAGTACCCCGAAAAATTAATGAATGTTTTTCAAAATCTCAGAGCTTCGACTTAGGCCAGATGGACAGGGATTTCTTCAATTTGGAAAAAATCGTATGCATAGATTAGGCGCTCGTGTTGTTCACATGCACCGGACACATGGACGGGCAGACCGACGGACGTATAGCTTTCAATTGGTTTTCGGTATCAAGAAGTTATATGTCGGTTTTTTTCCTTGGCGCATGGGAGGTGTCATGAAAATGGAGTATCTCACGGTATTTCGCGTCGTTCTCGGTTGTGCCGCGAGGAGTCTCATGATCGTCAGCACTGCTCGCAACAATCGCGATAATGCTTCTTGCCGATCTCCATGAAAGTTGAAATATGTTTTCATGGCGAAGGGTCTCTGTGCAGTCCGTAATGCAGGTGGGCTTCGTTATAGCTGAGCGTTGCTGCGTGACGCGGGGCGGAGTCGAGCAGGCGAGATCGAGACGGGACGAAACCTAGGAGACGCTGAGCTAGGAGACGACAGCTAGGGCATGCAACTCGACCGTCAAATATTCTTCCACGACGAACTTCGGAGGCATGGGCCCAAAATACGTTGATTCAAGTGTTAAATGTTCTACTTTCCATCAAGGAAATTGAAAATCTTTTCACTCATTCAGTGATTTTTCACTTCTACAGGTTGCGAACTTATTTGTCGGGGTCACCGAGTTTTGTGATTAAATGTGTAAGTTCAATTCGGGTTTGCATGCGTATTCTTTCCAGTTCCACCAGCAAAGCGCTGGATGGCTCCCCAGGTTATTATTTGCGTCGTAGTGGAAGCATCCATTGCGGTGTACGTAGTACTTGCTGTTTTATAGGCCAACATAATTTTGTATTTGGCCCCCTTCTCTGAGTGTCGGGAGACGAGTTCCTAATTCACGTGTGTTTGCTGTGCCTTGGCAGAGAGCATCCTCCCCGATGAAGAGCAGGCGACGCAGCGGCGAGGTGGGCGACGGCGGGGGCGACCTTCCCTCGCGCCTTCGGAGCAGCGGGAGACTTCCACCCCGTCTGGCAGCACGAGAGAGCGACGGCATCCCTGTGCCGTGGGTGGAGATGCTTTCATTAAGCAGAGCAATCTCACCAGACACATGCGCACTCACGGGAGAGCGACAAGATCCCTGTGCCTTGTGTGGAAAGGCTTTCTTTCAGCAGAGTCATCTCACCAGACACATGCGTATCCACAAGGGAGAACGCCCTTATAAATGCGATGTGTGTGGGAAGGTTTTCCCTCATCCTAGCAATCTCATCAATCACAAACGCACCCACACGGGTGAGCGCCCCTATAAATGCGATGTGTGCGGAAAGGCTTTCACTCTGTCAAATGTCCTCACCATGCACATGCGCACTCACACGGGAGAGCGCCCTTATAAATGCGACGTGTGCGGAAAGGCTTTCATTCAGTCGCAGTACCTCATCATTCACAAACGCACTCACACGGGTGAGCGCCCTTATAAATGCGACGTGTGCGAAAAGGCTTTCACTGTGTCAAATGACCTCACCAGACACATGCGCACTCACACGGGAGAGCGCCCTTATAAATGCGACGTGTGCAAAAAGGCTTTCATTCAGTCTCAGTACCTCATCAGTCACAAACGCACTCACACGGGTGAGCGCCCTTATGAATGCGATGTGTGCGGAAAGGCTTTCACTATGTCAAAAGGACCTCACCAGACACAAGCGAATTCACACGAGAGAACGCCCTTACCAGTGCGATTTGTGCGGAAAGGCTTTTACTCTGTCAAATGACCTCACCAGACACAAGCGAATTCACACGGGAGAACGCCTTTATAAATGCGATGTGTGTGGAAAAGCGTTCACCCAGTCACGCAGCCTCATCACTCACAAGCGCTTGCACACGGGGAACGCTGACGGCAATGCACCGAGCGCCGAAAGGCTTTTATGAAATCAAGAAATCTGCCTCACAAGAACACACACCCTTCAGAGTCGGGGAGTGCGTTCGTAGTTTTTCCAAGAAGAGAGACCTCCGCTGCCCCCACCCCGGCCTCTGCTCGTGTGAACTGTCGGTGCAAAGACATCAGCCCCTGGAGTGAGAGTACAACATTACGTGTGCGGGTGTCATGTCAAATGCGCAGTCTCACCGGGGTACGGGCGGTGGTCTCGCCTAAAGACATTGTGTAGTGTTATCTGGATACGCAGGTTACAAATTGAAGGAAAGTTCGCTGGCAAGTGCTGACAGGCGAGTTGTGTGTTCGTACTGGACGAGACTTATGGGTGTTTCCCTTGTAAATTATTACTTTACAGTGTTTTGTCTTGCTGTACCAAGAGTATTATTTATGCATCAATAAAAATAAGTAATAATGTTTGCGTGACCTGATGGCCAAAATGAAGCAGCCCAAGGGTTAGGAGAAGCAAACTTTCAAAAACTCAAATGATACAACCAAGAAATAGTTTATATAGCGTTTATGGGATTTTTCGTCTAATGGAGACGTATACTTCAATTTGGTCTTAGCATAGTACACTATATACATTAAAATGTACCGACAACGTCTCGTCATAGACTCTTACGAGATCGTTGGCATCATTCATCTAAGATGCTTATAATCGTGACCCGTTCCGAATTTATATTAAAATTTTGGGCGCCAGGAACAGGTTACGTTAATTAAAAATGACCAATGCTTCCACAGCTAATTTCAACCAATGTATAAATGTCCGGCTAGCTGGGTCAATGGGTCCCGTTATGGATAATCGCTATCGCCTAGATAGCCGATTACTTGATCTGCCAACTGTACAGTATGGCGAGGAATCTGAAAGGGAATAATTATCGATTTCTAACTATTTAACAATTTTGATTGACTAAATGAAAATCTTTTCATTTCCAAAGAAAAAAATCAACAATTTATTTAACAATATTTACAATTGTTTAGTCCTTAGGTCATGACCTCGTTTTAAAATATAGCTTTTGTACTGCAGTACTTTTTTTACCGTCTTGGTCGCCGACACCCCGCAGTTTCTTCTCACTTGAATGTAGGCGATCCCAAGTTCCGCTTCTCTCTTCTAATTTTGCGACGCTGCCGCCGCATCCGGAGTTCCTAGTCTTCCCCAACTAGTGGTACAATATTAAGGTCCCAAACCGCAATATATATAAAACTTTCAATGTCCTAATCGAAGTCCCCGTTGCACATCAACTTCCAGAGTCCGAAAAACTATTTTGTCTCACTCGAAAGTTACAAGTCCTACTTCACTAACGTTGACCTCGCGAGCGATCTTTACTACACAACGACAGCTATCAGAATGTCCAGTTCTCCCTGTTCTTTCGCCCTCAACGCTTCGGTATCCGTCCTGCGTTCCTCTTTTTTAAAACAAAACTACAAAATTTGACAGTCTATTCTCCCTTAGCCCATCTCTTATCAAACCAAGTAGCCACGCCCGCGACAGTCACTTCTTTTCAGACCAATCACACATTATTTTATCTGTCTATCTAGCCAGCGCCCCCATCTCTTCAAGGCCTGAATGCAGTTTGTTGACCTTGCCAACCACTGCACCGGCGTTGCTAAGGCTGTATATCGCCATTTGCATACCCTTTTGTCCACCCCATTTACAACCAATATTATTAACAAAATATTATATATTTATATATATCACAATATATATATATACATATACACATACACACACACACATACACATTTCTTAGTGTGGGTCTTTTCGTGTTTAAATACATTTATAAATTTTAAATAAAATACTCTCTTTTTGCCGTGTTGGCGTACCACTGAAACAGTCCTGTCTTCTTTGACAATATTTATAAAAAATAAATGATACGGCTCCTGCCATTTCAATACTAGTTTTGATTATTTAATTACTTACCATTGCACGAGTACGTGACCTATCACCCTGAACAATTTACAGAACATTTATAAGATCGTGGGGTGCGAAGTCGCCTGTACATAATACGGTATTTATCGTAATTGCAGGATATTACTACGTAGCAATATACTAAGATTTTCGTAACTTTGCCCCTGACAAGAATCAGCTGTTGACGGTTTGATCCAATCGGGAGCTTGAACGTTACCATAGTGACGTTACTGAAGCGAAATATAAGCTCGGGATTGGATGGCAGCGAAGCAGCTGATTCCTGTCAGTGGTCAAGTTACAAAAATCACAGTATAAAAAGTGAAAAGACGAGAATTCAGATCTCAAAGCCACCATCAATTGGCGTGTTGGTTTATTCAACAATTTGGATAGTATTGTTGCCGCCTCTCACAAATGTCATAGTACCAAACAGAATGATCTACCCTTGAATATGAACAATAAATACTCAATACAAAACATAAATATTTAACTCACACTTAACATTCAAAATACCCTTTCATACTGCTCGCGTTTCCTTTAACACTAGGAAGACGGCGATCTTCTTTCTACCTAGTTGGACGAACCAGTTGTGTTGAGGGATACGAATTTTTTATTGCGTAAAATCGTTCGGATTTTAACTGCTACTTCTGAATTGTTAAATAATATTATTGTTTTGCTAGATTTTTCTTACATATGTAACAATGGATGCCTATAACAATTGATAACATTATTTAACATAAATAAGAAAACTTAAGGCCAACAATCACAGTACCAGTATGCCCGAAATTCAGTTCTCCGTTAGAAATCATTAAATATATTTCTCTGTCAGCCCCCAAAGTATCAAACGGTTTAGACCAAATCTCAGCGTACTTACTCAAACGTCTTCCTCTAAAAGTCATTGTACACATCACAGCAATATTTAATGCAGCCCTAAGAATGTCATTCTTCCCCCACACATGGAAACACGCACATATCATCCCCATCCCCAAACCAGGAAAACCAAATGATGACCCAGGAAGCTACCGCCCAATTAGTCTGCTATCCTCCATGAGAAAATTACTTGAAAAACGCATCAATAGACTAAATAATCATCTCGCCACATTAAACATAATACCACCTCATCAGTTTGGGTTTCAACCTCAGCTTTCAACATACCACCAAATTTTGCGATTGACAGAGGACATTATCGAAGGTTTTCATGATCATAAGCACACAGTTGCAGTATTCCTTGACATCGCAAGAGCTTTTGATACATTATGGCACCCAGGACTGATATTCAAACTCCGGAGTATTGGCACTCTCCAATATCTTACACGCATAATAGATTTTCTTAGTGAACGCCCTTTTTTAGTGCGACTTCCTGGTGCACTCTCAACACCATACCCCATCAAAGCAGGAGTTCCGCAGGGTTCGAGCCTCTCTCCAACCTTATTCAATATCTACATAGCTGACGTACCCACCAGACCATCTACATCCATTGCCACTTTTGCAGATAACACAGCAATCTACTCCACAAACCGTGACATAAAAACAGCAACAGAAGATCTGCAAAACCATCTCACTGTATTTTCCGATTGGGCACAGAAATGGCACATTCAGATAAACGCAAACAAGAGCCGAGGGAAAATATTCACTCTTCAAAGACCACTTGACCCACACTCACCTATCAAAACCATAACATAACATGGATTCCCGCGAACGCCACGGCAAAATACCTTGGAGTATTACTCGACAGACGACTCACATGAAGACCCAATATCATGCATAGAATAGCACCAGCCACTAAACGAACACATCAGTTATATCCCCTACTCAAAAAATCATCCCCACTCCAATTACATACATCCATTCATCTTTACCAAACAATGATACGACCAATATTAAGTTATGCATCTCCTGTCTGGGCCGTAGCATCCAAAACAAATATTCAGAAAATCCAAATATTCCAAAATAAATTCCTAAGAATAATCACAAAAGCACCCTGGTTCATCCCAAACTCTCAAATCCATCAAGAACTCGGTATCACACCTATCACTGTATATTTTTCCCTTTTATCCACAAAATTCTATAACAAAATTTCTCGAACACCTTCAGCTACCCATTTCAAACTGGGCAAACAGAACCCTCATCGTAAACGATTGAAAAGGAAATTACCCAGAGAAGTTTTTGACCTTCCTTAAGCAGACTGGAAGCGATTAGCCTTTCCGTGTAATATAAAGTGCTTCTGAAAATGTAATAATCACGATAAAAGAAAATATCTTGCAAACTTGCTGTACTAACTACTGTACCAGTCTAATCAACTATTGTACCAGTCGTTCACGGCTGCTGAAGGCCTCAGGCTAAGCAAGAATAAATTTAAAAAAAGATTAGTTTTCATTTTTATCTAGTGAAGTTCTTGATCATCAGTAAATTTTAATTAATCAAATCCTCCAAAGCTTTAAAAGCAGCGAGAACAAGTATAAAATGTGTTTCCAGCACAGACCCACATCTGTTGCAGTGCATTCAGATCCTGGTCTTCTTGTATTTACATGATCGCCATTTGATTAAGTCAACGTCACATTTTGTTTCGTTATAAAAGTGTAGTCTCTCGAAGTTTCTCTGAGCTCTTTTCATCAATAGTTACAGTTGATGCAGTGTATAGCTCGACCAAGTTGAGAATGATATTTACAGGAGCGCGCCACCGTTTGTGTTTACAGCCGAAACGACAGAGACGGAGATATAAGGATACTCAATTCAAAATTAAAATGGTACCGCGCCAAACTATTGCGATTTATTTCGTTGCAAATCTAGCATCTTCCCAATTAATATTTTCACTGTATTTGGACATGTCTGCACCTCATATTGGAAGAAATTAGAGAATGCTTTTCTCTGCAAAACGATTGAAAACTTTGAAACTGATTTTTTCGATGAACAGTAACATTTGTATAAATCGTTTATTTTCACTTAATTAGTTTCTCAGAATATATACTAAATAAAATTATTGTTTATGTAAGAAGTAACTACCACCATAATGAAGAATGTTTTAGATACTTATGACAGTTAAGTTAATGTTTTGGTACGTTATTGCATACCTAACAAAACGCCTAAAGCTTATGAAAAACCAGAATGAAGAATACAAAATGTTTAAATTCAATTAATAAGTATTTAAAATTCAATATAAATAGAACTTTTTACATTGTACTAGAACGGTGGAAAGTATAAAAAGCAACTTAGTGACAAGAATAAAGCAGTCAGTGCAAATCTTGCATGATGTATCTCTGAAGTTATATTTTATCAGCCTTTTCTCAACCTGTATGAAGGAGGCCATGGTGATTCCGTTGAAGCAGTCTCTGAACTGCTTCACGCTCCTGGCGAGTTTTGTTAGCGAAACTGACTGTACAAACCCGTGTTTACTCTGTTCCACGACGCGCCGCAATTGCATCCTTCATTCTTCGTTTGGTCGAGTTATACTAATAATTACGTTTTTATTTACTTTTCTGTGATAGGATGCCAAATGTGTTCTAACAAAAATTTAACCCCCGTCAAAATGGTGGGCCTTTGTCCTTTTAGTAGTATTTGAAAACTGTAGTTAAATTTCAGTATAAATGATTATTTTTCTTTCAGTGTGTAGAATATAAGTAAATATTAAGTCACAAAGCGCTGAATTTACAAACTAAACGTTTTGTTGAAAATTCAACATAAAAAGTAGCTCACACGTCAAAATGACGGGTGCCTTCCTCCTAGTGTTAAACATGGCCATTTTAAAGTTACAATAACTTTGAATAATTACATAGGCCAACGACCAAAAAACTTTTTTTGTGTGTTCACATAATTCTTATCATTTTTAGTGTGCTGATTCCAAAAATAAGATTAAAAATGCCATAACACCTATCATTTGTTCACATTTTAATATTTTCTCTGTATAGCTAGGCAAATGCAGTTCTGAGTATCTAGTAGTATGAGTCATAAGAAGTTTAAATGAGAAAGTATTAATACAACAAACAAGGTAGTTTACTGTTTGGGAAGATGTTTGACAAGCAATACCGTGTTTGGTTTATTGGAGGTCCACGTATTTGCATTGTTGGTGTCACGATAAGGTACTAGTTTAGCAGTTAGTGTTCAGTCACTTTTAATGTAGATAAGATTAAAGCCCTAAATCTCTAGTTTAGGAACTTTTCTTCCCCCAATTTAACTATTTCACTGCAGTCTCCTAAAATTGCGCCGCGCCATCACTGTTTACCGCCCATATTTGTGCCGCACTGCTGTATATTTCTTTATTCACTCTTAGGCTGTGTTGATATCTAGTTTTCTATGCAAGACTAAACATCTGCACCAATAAAACCGTTTTTAAAATGGGTTCAGGGGTGCCAGAAACCGCATAAACACCCGAATTTAGGCCTTTTCCCCTACTTTTTAGAATACAACGAATAAATATAATTATATGGTATTTTTATCAACATACTTTTGGTCGAGGTGGTGCCGACGTTATTCCATAGATCTCTCAATGTCTGCGGTGGTGACTGGAACACATTTAAAAAGAGAAGACTATGCGGATTAAATCCTGTAGGGAGAACTGACTCACGTCCAGTTACAATGCGTCCAGTGGAACTGACTCCTGACAGTGGGGTGTCCCTTTGTTGAACTCCCTGGTGGGTGGTAATGAATTTTTTAATTTTGTTCTTTGCGAGTCTTCGGAACATTTACTTGCAGTGGTCTCACGGAGCTCTGCGTGTTCACATGAGGTCCGCTACAGAAACTGATTTGTGATCTCGACGACTCAAGCGTCGCCAGAGCTACTGCGCTTGGCGCTTAGGAGTCGGGTCGGCGATTGGCCTAAAGTGTACACGGCCGAAGCTAGCCCCTATGCCAGTTTGGACTACCACTTAACAAATTCGCTTTGAGAGAAAAAAAGAAAGTTTTGAACAAAACTATACAAACAGAAAAGCTAAAGGAAACGAGAAACATAATTGTTAATATTGAAATACGGCCCTAAAGTTACATTTAATGAAAATTTTACATTTATTTTCACATTTTACAAAATTTTATTTACAAGTATTTACAAAACGTTGGTATAAACGTAGACGGGACACTGCACGTTGCGGCCCCTGGCACGAGGAGCCCAGTGAGAATCTACCATCTAAAGCAAGATGGTGATAAATGATACATTAAATGAGAGCTGTCTGAATAATTGATTTTGCAAATTTCTGAATTGATTGGTAAAATCGGGGTATTGTAATCAAAGTTGGGAAGGTCTCTGGAAGGACCTGTACGCCATGTGGAGTTTCCACCACCTGGCGAGAATACCACCACTGGGGACAGTAACAGCAGATGACTTGCGGTTTGGTCTTCTCCGCAGCCGCATATGGGTGAGTCCGCGAGGTGAAATTTGTGTAATTTGGCTTTAAAGGGGCCATGCCCAGTTATGAGTTGAACGAAATAAGGTGTAGGCCTTAAATGTTTGCACTCTCTTATGCCATTGACATTAGGCTTAAATGTGTAAGTTGCTCTGTCGTTTCCTCATCCCACCTGCGTTGCCAGATTTCATTTAACTTAATTCTAACTGTTATAAATGGAGATGAGGCTAGTTCCTCGCTTATCCGTACGGTGCGCACGATCGAGTTGGGCATTCATGATGGCGTCTCGCGATTTAGTGGCTTCCACCAGAGGTTACAAAGCTATTAAATGGACCACCATCTTGTCCCAAAAATGCCCAAGTCGTTCGCAGCGTTTACATAGCGAGAACTGTTAGAACTAGCCTCACATTAGCTTCAGTTTTAGACCGGGAGTGAACCCACCTATATCTCTTACACCGTGGCCATTATATATAGTAAATAGAGCGTGCTGATCCGCTACATGTCGGGAGCCAGCGTTGTGCCTCAACTTCATAAGAAGTGTCCTAGCTTTGCTGCAGACCTTACTGACAGGAGTATTAAATCTTAGTCGAGAATCAAGTGATCCCTAAATAGTCGTGACATTGTGTTGCCTTGAGTCTTCGTCCTTTATAGAAAATGCTCGGCGTCCTGTTCCTTGATGGGAGCTTCCTCTCTGGGGCAGTTTTTATGTGGCTAGTCATGGCCATGAATGTTGTTTTCGCAGCCGAAATTCGAAGTTTAGCATGATCGCACCAAGCCGCCACGCAGCTCTTGAGCTTTGTTTTCTACTTCGACGCGCGAGGCACCTCGGACGACGAGGGCCAAGTCTTTAGCACAAGCAACTGCATCGTGATCTTTAGCTGTAAGAGTTCGAAGTAATTTGTCTATCAAGTTCCAGAAAATAGGACCTGAAGTAGAACCTTGCGGGCAGCCCTTGGTGAGAAGATGCCTCACCTGCGAATCGGCTTCTTCGTAAAACACCTGACGGTTTTGGAAAAAGCTTCGGTATAATAGCAACAATTTCTCAGGAACTTTCCAATATTCTTTCATCTCCCGCCAAAGAAAAGGCCACCAACCTTTGTCGAAAGCACCGTCAATATCCACGAATAAAACCAGGACATGTTTTGAAACTTCATCTGTGATTAGTGCTAGTAAATTATTCACTGCGTCCTCCGTGGACCTGTGGTTCCTAAAACCAAATTGTGTAGCAGACAAGTCTCCCCTATCTTTCACATGATTTTGTAATCTTTGTATTACGATTTGGTCCAAAAGCTTGCCAAGAACTGGTAAGAGACAAATCGGCCGATATGCTGTAGGATTGGGGGATGGCTTATCTGTCTTCTTGTTTAATAGTGCGACTTTCCAACAATCTGGAAAGTAATTAATCCTAAGACAGTCGTTATTTAATTTAATTAAAATTGTTCTGATGCTAGGCAGTGGAGCTCGGATCATTTCCATGTGTATATTATGCGGGCCTGGAGCTTTCCTACTTTTGAACATAATGATTGCTTGTTCTAACTCTCGAATGGTAATTGGTTCGTATTGAATGGATCTGGTGTCTTCTACTTCATGTATATCCATTTCCCCTCTCATATTGCTATGGGTTGGGAGGTCATCTCTTGGGTCATCAGCCGGAAGTAAAGCCTTGAGCAGTGTTTCACATGAGTCTTTCCAAGTGACTGTTTGTTGTCCTTCTGAAATAATCGCTGAGAGCGCTTGTTTTACATGTACTTTTTCAGAGGCTATTCTATATGGAGCACCCCAAGGATATTTTTCTGTAATATTTTGGACATATTGACGCCATGATTCACTTTTACATGGCCTTATCTTCTTTCGAAGTTGGTTACTTTCTCTCTCGAATATCAGTAGTACATCTTCAGAGGCTTCTGGGTTTCTTGATCGGAGCTTCTAGAATCTTCGTCTTTTTACGTTTTAGTAGACCATGGGGAATAGATTTGTTAGCGGCATTAGTTATGATCTCTTTTAACCAATTCACGGTCTTTTCGATTGTTTCTTGATTTAATATCTTTGTATAAAAGGAAGATTCAGGCGCGGCAATCGCATTATGCACTGCTTGTTGAAATTTTAGCCAGTTTGCATTGCGAATGCGGAATTTGTGCCAAAGTGGAAAGACTTCATTTGTATTGCAGTCAGTTCCTTGTGTATTTAAAAGTATAAGAAATAGAGCGATGGTGGTTGCAACCTATTTCTATGTGGCGCGTTCCAACTTTTAACATTCTGAAAAAAGTTTGTAATCTACTTGGCTCGTTAATGACATATAATCCCGTTCGTAAAAGGAGGTTGAATATGTGTTCTCCTCTGTTGTTGGCCTATCACAGAATCGTTAGGGTGGCGTGATGGCGCGCGGAAATTCCGCGCAGCGCCGTTGGCGTGGGAGGCGGCCGCGCCGCACGCCTGGCACCGCCATTCGCGAATCGACGGCTTCTGCCCTGCGAAGAGTGGAGTAAACGTATGCAGAATTTTCAGCTTTGCTTTTCCATCCCGCTATTCTCCCTCTAATAAATTTTAATATGCAACGCTGTTAATACCACTCATTTTACTGTTGTTTTTTCCTTATAAATAGGGGTGTTACGTAATTAGTTAGGAAGTTTTAAGTGCGCGTAACAGAGGGGCAAAGCGCTGGTCTGCAGAGGGGAGACGAGGATGCGAACTTATTTGTCAGGGTCATCGAGTTTTGTAATTAAATGTGTAAGTTCAATTCGGGTTTGCGTGCGTATTCTTTCCAGTTCCACCAGCAATGCGCTGGATGGCTACCCAGGTTATTATTTGCGCCGTAGTGGAAGCATCCATTGCGGTGAACGTAGTACTTGCTGTTTTATAGGCCAACATAATTTTGTATTTGGCCCCCTTCTCTGAGTGTCGGGAGACGAGTTTCTAATTGACGTGTGTTTGCTGTGCCTTGGCAGAGAGCATCCTCCCCGATGAAGAGCAGGCGACGCAGCGGCGAGGTGAGCGACGGCGGGGGCGACCTTCCCTTGCGCCTTCGGAGCAGACGGAGACTTCCACCCCGTCAGGCAGCACGAGAGAGCGACAACATCCTTGTGCCGTGTGTGGAAAGTCTTTCTTTCAGCAGAATCATCTCACTACACACAAGCTAATTCACACGGGTGAACGCTCTTTATAAATACGACGTGTGCGGAAAGGCTTTCATACAGTTTCAGTACATCATTCACAAACGCACTCACACGGGAGAGCGCCCTTACCAATGCAATGTGTGCAGAAAGGATTTCGTTCTGTCAAAAGACCTCACCAAACACTAGCGAATTCACTCGAGAGAACGCCCTTACCAGTGCGATGTGTGCGGAAAGGCTTTCACTCTGTCAAATGACCTCACCAGACACAAGCGAATTCACACGGGAGAGTGCCCTTATAAATGCGATGCCATTCCGGGAGTTCCTTTGGGTTTTCTAAAATTTTATTAACAGCCTTTGCTAGATGAGAATGTATTGCTGTTAATTTCTTAATCCAATAAATCTGGATCTTATCAATCCCGGGGGACTTCCATTTTCCCATGTTCTTAATTGCTTGGAAGAGGTCCTCTTCCGAGAATTGGTGAACATCTTCCACTGTTTCTACAAGTTCATCGGCAGCATCAACTTCAGATTGAAGCCAAGATGCGTCTTTGTTGTAGGATCTGCTCTCCTCCCAGATTCCTGCCCAAAACGCTTCGACGTCTTCTTTTGAAGGAGTGACAGCTTTGCCATTCGGTGTTTGAGTCAGATTGCGATAGAATCTCTTCGCGTCTGTTTCAAACAACCTGTTCTGTACACGGAAATCTATTCTACGTTTGTAACGTCTAATTCTTTTAGCCCATGCTTGAATTTTCTCTTTTAGCTTTTCAACTACCATTAGCCTGCTGGTGTCATTTTCAATTTGGTATTTTTGTTCAACATTGAATATTTTTCGTTGAACTTTAGAGGTGTGCATTGATTTAGAAGATGCCTCAGCTAAGAGTGATATTTCGCGCCGGGTGTCGGCTATCCGTTTCCTAATTCTGTTCATCCATGGGGGTACAGAGCTGTTTACTCTGTTTTGCTGTCGGCCGTCGATGTTCTTGGCTGGCCCCAAAATTATCTGAGATACTAGATATCCAGTTCCATATATGATGTGATTGATTTCAGTAATATCTAGATCTCTGCATGGGGTCTCCACCACCTCATTTAAGACAGAATTCACTGTTTCTATCACTGTTTTAGCTTTGGCAGTTTCGTATATTCTCCTCAACGGTTCGCGAGATTCAAACGGAAGTTGACTAACTCTTTCTATGTCGCGCCGAAGGAGATTTCGCATTATGTGCTTATCGTGTAATTCATTGTCAGATGAATTTTCACCACTGACGTGTGTTTCACTGGAAAGAGATGATCAGAGATGAAGAGAGTCACTTGATATAGCAAAACGCCCACCCGCGCTATCTTTCAAATAACTCTCCAGTTTTGACGCTTATATTTCTGAAATCGCCAGATGTTAGGCCATCCGTTCCTCGTACCTGGCGTTCCAACAGCGATGTTTTTTTCCGTCGTAAATCCCAAAAATCCAGGAGCTGTCACAGCACGCGTGTTAACATCCCAGTTCAGGGCTACCAACCCCATTATTATTATTATTATTATTATTATTATTATTATTAGTAAATTTCAAGGACAGGGTTCGGCTCCTATTGACGCGGACGATTCGGTTCCGAACGAGTCACTCGCGGCGCCGCCACAGTGTGCCCAGCACGGTGTAATGGCGTTTTCCATTCGCCGCACTGGTGCGCACCCAGTGCACACTCGGGGCAGCTTTCGTGTTCCATTCAGCCGCTAGGGCGCACCAGTGCAGAAAAGCCCATGTTCCATTCGCACAATGACACGGAACCAGGGTGCACTCGGGGCGCCCTAACCTGCACTGACGAGCTCGACGGTGCAGTCCATTGCACTGGGCCATTTTGAGGTTAGGTACGGAAGTTATGAATGTTGATTTGGATTCGTGGTTTAATTGTAAAGGCAATTGAGGATCTCCTGTCACATAGGGACACTACAAATGATGGAGTATACCATGTTTTACAAGAAATGCTTTAAATAACTTTGTGAGTTCCTCGAAGTTCAGAAAATCAGTTTGTGTTTTCGTAAAATTCAACCGTAAATTACTGCATGTTAACAAATTCAGTGCTACTTAGTAATCAAACCTATCCCCTTACAAAATCATCCAAATATACAATGTGCTAAGAACAGTTCTTTGCATGCGCAAGCGGAAATGCTTATATTAATATTTTTATAGTTTTCAATAACCAAATAATTCTGCAGAAGCCTTTCGATTCGAAATGTAGTGTACTATGTTCGAAATCAATCACTGACAAATCTCGAGAAATGAACTTTCGACAGATTCGCTTTTGAAGTTTTCGGTAGTTTTTAAATAAAGAATCACACGTTAATACTTTATGAATTAAGGAGTAAACAATTACCAAAGACTTCGTACAAGATGTGTTAAAATAATAATAATTATCATAAAAATTATAACAACGATCACAAATCAAAAATTCTTATTTTTCGAGTTCTGTCAGTGTGGCAGACGAAGAACAGCTGTCTATAATCTCATTGCGTAGCGTACACGCACCGACTCAGTTCCGAAATATGATTCATTCGTGGCTGCCCCACGACTGCCCTTCACGCGTGTGGGGCAGCACTGTTGCGGAGCGATGACGTATTTGCCCTGCACTAGGGTGGGTTTCAGTGCAACGAATGGAAAACGCTGTAAGATATATAGGTGTGTTCACTCCCAATCTAAAACTGAAGCTAATATGAGGTTAGTTCCCACAGCTCTCGCTAGATAAGCGCTGCGAACGACTTGGGCATTTTTGTTGGGTCAAGATGGCTTCTATTGATAGCACAGTGAATAGTGGACTTGACTGATCTCTTCGTAGTAAAAACTTTATTCCGGAGTATGAAGTAAATTTAGAAGTTTCCAAAGTCAGTCGAAAATCAAGATATTAAAAAAAAATAGGTTGAAGGTTTTCCCAGAAAAGGAGAAAATTAAATGACAATGATTATATTGCGTCAAGAATTTCAACAATGAAAATGTTATACGAAATTTGGTAAGTACATATACCAATTATTCACCTTACACTATCAGTTAACTATCAAATAGATACACAATCAATATTGTGAAAATAAACAACCAAACTAGTATAGTAATTATTTACACACCAATTCGGAAAAAAATTCCAAGACTTAAATTGTGCAATCAAAGAATATAATGCAGAATGCAAATTAAAAATTGCAAAATTTGCATTCTAAAAACTAAAAATGGAACATAATCCAAATCGATTTGCAGGTGATGTTTCTAGAAATGTTTACAATGGTAAACATGCATTTGATATGAGTTTTCAAAAATATTAAAAAATTAATAAGATAATTTGAATAGGATATGATTTACAGACCATACCTGAAGATAGAGTTTGTTATAATTAAATTGGTAATTTTAAGATTAATAAATGAAATAATTTATTTGTTTATATTATTATTTTTCATTCTTGTTTAATTTTGTTGAACTTTCAGTGGTTATGTTGGGCAGACACAGAGACTGTCATTGGAACACCATGCCTGTTCATCAAACATATCTGACGACTGTGACCCTCATACAGAACTTTATTGGTATGGTAAGTGTATATCTTGCTTATTGTGTGCTATTTTATAATTAATATTAATTATTGATTTTCCTAATTATATGAAATTACAAACTTCATGAAGTGTAATTGACTACCTAATTATTAAAAATATACTTTTAAAACTTTTTAAATTTCAGAAGATGATTATGAAACAATTTTGAGGGAGGCAACTGTAATTCATGAAAAAGATTCATTGAATGTATCCAAAGGGTGTCAGACAAACTTGTTGATGTTTGAAAAAATATTTGAGAATAAAAAATGGTTAGTCTTCGTCGAAAATCATAGGACATGATTGTGTTTTTTGCACAAATTGTTGACAAAATGTGATTATAAAAAGGTAACTGATGTTATTTCAATGTAGGCATAGAGGTTCTGTTTATAAATATTTTAGTAATGGAGTATTCATGGTGGTGTTATTATGTGCAGTGGTTCTAAAAAATACCTTCAAGAATGACCTTCATTTTTCGTTCTTGAAATTAATTTTATGTTTTGAAGCCATGTTGCATTTCAGTTGATAACATGGTGGGAAGTGAAAGGATGTGGTTGTTAGGTTTTCATAGACGTTAATAGAGAGAACACAATTCAGATGACAGAGAACTGTGTAAACCGTTTCATGAATAGAAAGGAAACTTTTTCACAGTAAGATTTAGGATTGTAGGAAAATGCAAGTACATTTCAGGTGAAAGAAATATTAAAACTACAAAAACAGTGTTAAAACTATAGCACAAATTGGGTTATGCGTTTTGCATAAAAATACTTTCAATGATATAAAATTCTTGCCTTCCGGTGTTTATCAACACCCAGAACCATGATATTTTCAATTGAAACACAATATGGCCCACTTCTATTCACCACCGTAGCACTACAAATAGACAATAACACAATCATAATTATGTGTGAGAAAAGCTCTACATAAGGAGAAATTAAGATAAGATGTAATGAAAAGTTACAAGAATAGAATAACGCTTTTCTCAAAAGTAAATTCTTCTTCATAAATGCATAGTCAAAGCAATTTTACAGTGAATGGTTTGCACATATCCAACAACATTTTGAAATTTAAGTACAGGAAAATGAATGTTAATAATGATTCCGTTAAATTAATTCCGCAATGAATGAAAAATGTATATATAAGTTACTTATGTAACATTTATGTACATTAATATATTTAGGAAATTAAGAATGTATGTAAACTGTACATGTATACTGTTTGTAAGTAGGTTATGTGATTTTGAGAATTGTAAGTCATAAAATTGCAATTATTTCAGAAAATAATATGTACAAATTGAATATTATTAATATTGAAATAAAGAATTGAGTTGAATTATAATACACTACATTTTTTAATTTGTAAAATATTACTAGAAAATTATAATTGACACTGAAATTGTTTTTCAGTGAGGGTCAGTGATAAATATACTGTTGCAAAGAACAAATCTGTTGATTGCTGAGCAACGTGATTGTCAAATGAATGGTAAATCACTGTTTAAGTGATATTCTTAAATGTAATCGCTATTGTTTTTTTTGTTATAACTCCAACTCTTGTTTTTAAATGGAAATCCTCATTCTCTGGTACTTACATCATATAACTGCAAATATGCATGGCTCTCACTACAAAACATTTCAAAACAATTAACATCCCCTGTCAGCCTGTATAATAGATCTTAAAAAATCCCGATACATTTACAGTAGCGGTTCCCCAATTATGTGTATTCAGTGACGGTTATAGCTTTCTTGCAACGAAAACACCAGAAAATACTAAATGCGCCAGACGCCATCATCAATGCCCAATCCGATCGTGCGCACCGTACGGACAAGCGAGGAACTAGCCTCAAACTGGCTTCAAAAATTTTGCCCAAAAGGCGGCTAGTTAACACCATAGAGGAGAGATACAATATATCTCTCCTCTATGGTTGACACACCTATACATCTTACACCGTGGTGCCCGGCCGCATGTTTTGATCTTGTACTAGACATTTGCATAAGAGTTGTTTTAGAGCTTTCTGATTGGACAGTGAGGCGGCTCACGACACGCAAGCAGACATATCTCTCTGAGACACATACTCTTTGACAGACAAACAGCTGGACTGCGGTCTATACTGCGATTTTTGTAGGAAGAGCTCTCAAGATAACTCAAATCCCATCTTCGCGATGGAATATGTCACGGCATTTCGTATCATTCACAGTCATTCCGCTAGATTTCGCACGATCGCGACCGTATGAAGCAGTGCTTGCGATCATGCGACTTCTACCGGCAAGACCGAGAAAAGACGCGAAATGCCGTGACATATTCCATCGCGAAGATGGGATTTGAGTTATCTTCAGAGCTCTTCCTACAAAATCGCAGTATAGTACAAGATCAAAACGTGCTAAAACAACGCGCTTTCGTGTGGAATTGTGTCGCTTCGCTACCCGTGTCCGTGAACCGAACACTGTCCTTAAAATCAGCCTTTTTATTATTTGTTAGTTGTGTATATTAACAGGTAATTTAAAATTTTGCAAGAATATTCAAATTTTTGGCAGGTTATTTTTGTATGGTTTAGTGGGAATAGTCAAAATGTTGCAGATGCATAGTGTCGTGATGCAAGTGTGTGATAGTTAAATATTCAACCAATTCTATGTTGTAATTCTTAATGTGGATTATCTACCAATTTCTTTTGTTGTATTGTTTCAGTGTTAACATGGCTGTACCTATGATTTGTGTTACATGGAATGACCATGCCAATGAACTGGCTACAGTATGTAACTCGATGTTGGAGAATGAATTTTGCATGGATTGCACAATAGTCGCTGAAGGAAAAAGTCTTAAAGCTCATAGACTGATTTTGTCTGCATGTAGCCCATACTTTCGTGTAAGTTCAATTTTATGATTTCATACAGTTTTGCTTTTCAAACAAAATAACAAAAGAGAGAAGGTTCTGTTTCTTCATTGCCCTATGTGTACTTTAATTTTTATCACTTGATATAATGTTTGAGGATTTGTCAAAGTATTTTTCTGCTGTAAATTCAGTGATGTGTTACTATATCATTGCTGTGGTTGAAGTGCATGCTCCGTAATGGGTATGTTTGCTTGGCCACTCCATTTGTGATGCTGCAGAAAGAATGGAGAAGTGGTCAACACCTTCGAAAATCATGTAAAATAGTAACGCAGTGGAAGTGTTCCATTGACCTGTCCTGTAAATTGGGAGAATTAGCACATTATCATAGCATTTGTGTTATTTAAAATGTAGACACTTTTTACATATTTTTGTTTTTATAAAATAATTGGACTTACATTAAACATTTTGTATGTGTTTCCTTTAAATAAAAAATTAGCTTTAGGAATTGAAAACTCTGCAAAAAATCCTGAAAGGTGAAGAATTTGTATTTGCCAAACTGCCCACGTAGAATTGCTTTAAGAATTTCTGTGTTTGATTTTTCAACTCAACTGACTGTTGAGAGTGAGATGAAGCGCGTTCCTAATTGCTTGTTTCTTCTTTCTTTTCTTTAGATGCTGTTTAGTGAACAAAGGCAGAAACACTCCATTGTCATTATCACAGATACATTATTTCATACACTTAAAACTGTAATTAGTTTTGTGTACTGTGGGAAAACAGATATTCCAGCCAACCAATTTGGCAAGTTTTGGGAACTTGCAGTGTTTCTTCAAATTAAAGGCCTTGATAATTCTCTCCGGAAAGATGTAAGTACAGTAGTATGATAAAAAAAAGTACTTTACAGCTGCTGATATTCAAACTTTTCAATAAACATTTTCTCTTGTTTTAGAGGAAAACTGACATTGGCAGCAGTGCTGATAGAAATGTCCTTCAGTATCCACCCATTGCTAATCCAGGCATCTGTGAAATTGGAAGCACTTGGACAAGTGAAGAAGGTGGCTCCTCGAGTTCTTCACAGCAGCGTCCTTCCCACCTTCCATGTGGCTATACAGACACTGCGCAGATTGACTCTTCAGTTATGGTTGAGGGATGCAGTGACTTCGTTCAGTCAAGAGCAATGATAACGTCTCAACACAATTGTGAGAGGCGTCCAATACAAAATGGTCCAGATGTGTGTATAAATCCAGAAATAAATGTGAAACATGAACCATTGCATTCTGAAAGTGAAATTTTAACAGCTGAAAACAAGGTGTTAAGTCATCAAAGTACTTCTGTGCATAAAGACCCTGATGTGCTGATAAATACAGAAACAAGTGTAAAAATTGAACCATTATTTTCTGAAAGTGAAATTTCAGCTAGGAATCCCAAGGTGTTAGGTCGTGAGAGAAGTCCTTGGAATAAAGATCCTGAGGTGCTGATAGACACAGAAATAAGTGTGAAGCATGAGTCACCTGATTCTGAAATTGATTGTTTAGTGACAAGAAACAAGACTGAATATGTGAAACAAGCCAAATCTGAAAATATTAAGGGGGATACAAATGATGAACATCTTCCGTTGTTTGGTCACAATTTGGATCAGTATTCATGTAAGTAAATTTAAGATTATTAGTGTACCACAAAGTTTAAAAATCTGTCTTGTAATAATGATATCAGGAATGTTCCGCGAGATTTTTTTTTTTTTAAACATTTCAATCTAGTCTTACAGACCAACAAGCAATTTTCTTGTGGTCTAAACAACTATGAAATAACATTTGTTTTAAGAGGTAGTCCATTAGCATCCATTTTGTTTGAAATTGAATTAAAACTACTGTTTCTTGTATTAGTTTCTACACTGGTATTTACTGTTATTTTAGTTCTTAGTTCTTAAAATACTGTGTCACCTCACTTTACACTAGCCTGAAAGGTTTCTTTGTCTTCAATCTTCTCAGTAGGTCTGTGCTGTCTAGGAAAAGAATTGCTTTGGGATTGTCGTGTTGGTGAAGCCTTTCTTCGTGTTTCCTCACAAACCTTTGTATTTCTACATCCACTGCTTGAACTTCCAGGTGCTTGTGTAGATTTTTCTTTCTTATATACAAAGGTGCTTCGACGATATTTCTTAGCTCTTTGTTCTGAAATCTTTGGATAGTATTGATGGTACTCAGTCTGGTACATCTCCAGAGTTGTGCACCATATGTCCACATTGGTTGCAATATTTGTTTGTCTATTGAATAATATTTGATTGTCTATTGAAAGGCAAGAAGATCTTTCCAATTATCCTGTACGTTTTTTCTGTATTTGATATTTAATTCTTCTTTCTTCTTCACATGTTCTTTGCATCAAATTTTACAATTCAATGTCATGCCAAGCTATTTAGCAGTATTTGCATATTGAATCATGGGATTGTTTGTATAAATTGGAAGTTCAGTATAGTTGTTTGTGAAAGTCAAATGAACACTTTTGCATTCATTTAATTTTATATTCCAATCATTGGTCCACTTTTATACATATGTTAATACTAATTGTAGCTTCTGGGTTGCTTCAGCATTGCTTTTTCCTATTGCTAAAATTACAATACCATCAGCTAATGCTCCTTCCTTGTTTGGTGAGGTCATTGGTATACATTAGGTATAGTATTGGTTCCAGCACAGTTCCTGTTGCCCTATTTCTTTGAGTTCGTATAGGGATTATCTTGTTGAGCTCTAAAGTACCTGTCTGTTCAGGAAGTTTCTAGACGATCTGCATATTGTGTGGGAAGAACAGTATTCAATTTAAAGTTTAAACCCTTGTGCCAGATTTTGTCAAAGGCCTGCTATTCGTCCAAGAAGATTACAGAACAAATCCTCTTCTCCTCCAATGATTTTTTGATTCCACTGCATAATGTGTGCACCTGATCCGTTGTGGAGTCTTTTGTTCTGAATCCAAACTGATTTTCAGGTATTAACTTTTTGCTCTCAATAATTGGTTTTATTCTATGAGCAACAATTTTCAAAAAGTTAAGCCAAAATAGGAAACTGAGAGTGTGTATGACTTAGCCTCATGTGGTGTTTTTGCCTGGTTTCAATATTATTATAGTTTCTGCCACTTTCCAAAGTCTGGGTTCGTATTACAAAGTAAATTTATTTATTCAATAGGTTTACAATGTATACTTTTTCCTATAACCATTATACATATTTTATATTTTCTATTGTTACATTATTTTTATGAAGTAAAGTAAATGCAGCAGATATGTCAATTTTATTATACCGTTCCTTGGCAGTTTTCCTAGAACTTCTGCTGCTATTAAATCAAATCCTGGACCTTTTTTAAATTTTACATTTTGTATTTCAGATATTGTAACAGGGGCAATACTTTTGTAATATTCGTGTCTACTTTGGTTTTCATCACTTATTTCTGCTTTATTTTCTTTCTCCTCAAGCGGCTGGATTATTTCTTCTAGAAGCTGAGCAAATCTATCGGCTTTTTGTACATTGCTTGTGGCTCATTTGTCATCTTATTGTCCTGATTGGAGGGTTTTGAATGACACGTTTTGTTATTGCTCTTGATGCCTATCAGAGGGAATAATCAGGAGCCAATTGTGTTAGGTACATACTCATGCGTTCATTTTTAATATCGTTTATCTTTCTTGTGAATTGTTGAGCGAGATTATTGAATTTGGTTGTATGGTATCCATAAGTAATGGAATGACTATTATGCTTTCACTTTCTTGCTTACTACATAGGTAGAGGAGAGGAAGTAAACTGTGGATTTTCCAGCAGTAAAGTTCGTATTGTATGTCCCCAATACGGAGTGGATAATTCTTTTTCCTACTTGTAATAATCTACTTCCACCAACACTGTAGTTTAGAATTCAGGTTTTATGGGTCTTTGAAACTGAAAAATGTGTGTGTGTCATAATGCCTCTTGGTCTGGTTGTGTACAAATCTAAAAGGTAAACTGTAAGCAGGATTTTCATCAAAATGTATAATTCCTAAATGATTTGGCTGGTGTTGTGGTCCCTTGAATTTGAAACAAATTTTAATTACATAGTTAAATACACAGAATAATGTCATAAACCTCATTATATTGAATTATTTTGATGTGTCAAAAATGTCACAAATGTTATTAGATTTGTGAGTTCAAGTGCTTATAAGTATTTCTGATGAAATTCCTGAAAATTTCGAAACTTTTTTTTTTGATAATCAGCATAAAATTGTGCATTTTCAGAAATGCTCAAATGGCATTTCCTCATGAATGATTCCAATATTGTTTGAAAGTGTTGATATGGATAGTGCTAAGTGTTGTGAATTACATGAACTAAATGCCTTTTTGAAATGGGGTTATCCACATCATTTCATGCAGGGCATGTCACCAACATTTGAGATTTTGCAGCTTAGTGTGAACCCTTTCTGGACATCTCAGATAAAAGAGGAAAACACAGGGAATTTCAATTGCAGAAAAAATACTGGTACTTCCTAGATGAACTAAATCGGCAGACATGATTGACAACTAGAAAGACCTCTACCAGGTAAAATCTTTGGTTGAGTGATGGTAAGAGGCCTTGCAGACGGGTCGCATTTAGCATTCCTTACCTTCATTCGAAACCAGGAAAAAATTACGGCCCGTGATTGGTTGACATCTGTGAATGGCCAAGCGCGGCAGATTCAAATAAGATACACAAGGTCTAGGACGAGAGCTGACTGGTTGTTTCAATATTCTATTTTCTTCGATCAGCAAACCAAACCGAAATAGTGCAATGAAAATAATGTCGATACTTTGTCATTTCTGTATAAGTCCTCCATTACCATGAGTTCTAATTGCCAAATTAACATAAGTGTTCTAAAATGTCTACCACCGCAGGGCGGTACATTGGTAAATCTTGACGAAGCTGTGTTCTGGCTTGTTGATGTTCTTGATATATGATGTAGTGGGTTAGAGATCTGTGATATCGAGTGGTAAAGTGTATTTGGAAGAAATTGTGGAGTTTGAATTGTATCAGGTTATAACATGAAACATCGTCAATGTGTACAGAAAACAGACTTCAATTAACAGTTCATTTCACTAATTGTTCGATCATGGTGACAAAACTGTTTGTATTTCAGAGTTGACATTGTACATTCATTTTAGTGTCTGTAATTTGTTTGATCACATTTTTTGCACTTTTGCAGGTATTTAATTTTTACATGACAGAAATATTGTGTTTGGAACATTTGTTCAGCTGCTATTTGACTCCTGTTGACTGACAAAGGTTGACTGACTTTTACAAATTCTTTATTACATGTGTGTATTTTATCACTCATGAATTATCTATATTTGTGTGCATTACTGCTTTAAAACATTCAATTTAATACAATCAGGCACCCTTGTTTCGAGTAGTCTTCTATGAGTTCCTTATTTCTTAAATGTGTGTGATTTTTATATTGAAGAAACATTAATGTTTGTATAATCATTGCTGTTTTAACTAATTTGACTTGAGTGTGTAATAAAAGAAATAAAATTTGTTATGAGCCATGCTAAGGTCAATTAGGCATTGTTGAAAGATTGGCAGCACTAAAAAGATTTATGAAATAAAGCAAATATTTCGGAAGCCTAGAAGAATTATAAACTTTACTACTGTGCTATGTACTAATAAGTAAAATATTAAATAATGCTAAGCAATAATATTAAAAGCGAACATAAATAAATAAAAAGTAAAAATATTAATTTAAGTTTGAAATACGTTCAACATATTTCTTATTATTGACCAAAATAAATGAATTGAGTAATACCGATTTTAATTTTGCACGCAAACAACACATAAGTTCAATTTTATATGTAATTCTTCTTTTTTCACTGACAATAATGCTAGTTTTAATATTACACTGTTGATCATAATTCAACATGAAAATATGAACATTAGTTATTTACATTCAGTGTATCTAACTCACTATACACAATATATTGCTGTTAGGAAATTAATAAGTATTGCTTCTGGATTTATAAAACACATGAGTGAACTACAGCATAAATACTTTCAGTGTTAGAAACCTGAAATCTATTGCTCTAATAAGAATAATGAATTTATTCATTACTACTGAACATACATAGGAGTCGACTTAAGTTTCAATTACAAAATTGAGAGTTGTATGTTTGGAATCCACTGCCATCCAATGTGTAGATACAACATTTTAAATTGAGTCTTTATTTTTATTGTATAATTATTTTTACGATTAAAATGAAAGTAATTATTTTTTAAGATTAAAAAATAACTACATTCATTATTGGTTGTTACATTAATTTTGATTTTGATGAACTGTTTTGATGTACTGAATATTGTAATCAATGTTGACATTTTTAAGTTCAGTTATGATGATCAGTAGTGTTAAATTAAAATGATTGTTCCTCAAAAGAAAAAATAATTTAAATAAAATGTAATGTGTGTGTTGCTTGTATGGAAAATTATTTAACAAGTAGGCTAATTCAATTCAGTTTTGGGGGACAATATAAAAAAAGGCAAAGATATTTAAAACTTTATTTAATATTTTTATTATTTTGTACTGTGTAATTTTTGAATATTTTGTGTATTTCATAAGCCTCTATTCCATTGCCAATGTTTATCCAGTCTAATTGACATTATCAGGAATTAAATTGTTTAGACTAAACACATCAACTCAAAATAGATATAACAGCAATGTTTACAAAAAACCTAGACAATCCTTCAATACAATAATTAATACATTTTAATACAGAAGAAGGCTCTAAGAATATTTAGAACAAGGGATGTCAGATTGTATAAAATTGAACATTTTCAAGCAGTACAGTAATGTAAAAATAATTTTTTGTCAGCAGTAATCAGCAGTATACACACATGCAATAAGGAACTTAGAAAAATCATTCAACATTTGAGAACAGGAGTCAAATAACAAAGGAGCAAAGAATGTTCAAAATAGAATTTTACCCCTCTGGAAAAGAGGAAAAGAAAAGAGAAAAGAAATAAAGTTTTTTATCTATTGGGGCGGTTTATGCTATAATTATTGATTTGTAAAATAAAGGTAATAATTAACTAGAACTGTGATCACTGAATTATCACAATAATCCTAATATCTACCCCTATGGGGTCGTATATTGGTACACCATGTCAAAACTGTGTTGATTTTATGGTAGTATGTTGAACATCAAGTTACTAGTTTATTGCATCTGATTAAATTGTGAGATATCACCAGTGTTATTGACCTCATTGGAACTGACAACAAACTTCAAATATTAGTTCATTTGACTAAATGTTCATGAGTGGTGACAAAATTATTTGTAACTCAACTTTTGTCATTGAATATTCTTTTTAGCATATGCTAGTTTTAAATTAGTAATGCATTTAGTGTGTGTGTGTGTGTGGGTTTTTCTTTTCTTTTCTCTTCTAATATTATTACTTAGCATTATTTAATATTTTACTTATTAGTACATAGCACAGTAGTAAAGTTTATAAATCTTCTAGGCTTCCGAAATATTTGCTTTATTTCTTATACACACATGTAATAAAGAATTTGTAAAAGTCAGTCAACCTTTGTCAGTCAACAGGAGTCAAATAGCAGCTGAACAAATGTTCCAAACACAATATTTCTGTCATGTAAAAATTAAATACCTGCAAAAGTGCAAAAAATGTGATCAAACAAATTACAGACACTAAAATGAATGTACAATGTCAACTCTGAAATACAAACAGTTTTGTCACCATGATCGAACAATTAGTGAAAAGAACTGTTAATTGAAGTCTGTTTTCTGTACACATTGACAATGTTTCATGTTATAACCTGATACAATTCAAACTCCACAATTTCTTCCAAATACACTTTACCACTCGATATCACAGATCTCTAACCCACTACATCATATATCAAGAACATCAACAAGCCAGAACACAGCTTCGTCAAGATTTACCAATGTACCGCCCTGCGGTGGTAGACATTTTAGAACACTTATGTTAATTTGGCATTTAGAACTCATGGTAATGGAGGACTTATACAGAAATGACAAAGTATCGACATTATTTTCATTGCACTATTTCGGTTTGGTTTGCTGATCGAAGAAAATAGAATATTGAAACAACCAAAGTCAGCTCTCGTTCTAGACCTTGTGTATCTTATTTGAATCTGCCGCGCTTGGCCATTCACAGATGTCAACCAATCACGGACCGTAATTTTTTCCTGGTTTCGAATGAAGGTAAGGAATGCTAATATGCAGACGGGACACAATGAAATTTGAGATCCAGCAGAAAGATCTTTCTTGCAATAATAACAAAATTTTTCGGGTGGCCTGGGCGCATCCTCAGTTGCTGAGAGAACTCCAGTACTATCATTTGATGTGGAGTATTTCAGTTTTGTGAGAAAAATATCAACAAAATGTCTTTTAAAAAAATGGACCAAACAGTACAAGGTCAAAATGGCATGATTAACCTGGTTGAAAATCCATAAACAATGTTTGGGACACAACCCATACATCAATTTCCCTCTAAAATTGGAGCAAAATAATTTAGTTCTGATTCTGATTACAGGGTGATATTTATGTATGATCCTGCTAAGAGACAAATTTCAAACTTCATTATGTTATTTGTGTGTATAATTCTCTGAACTCCTAGAGAAGGTAAAGGATGAAGAAGGTGATGCTACTACTACATTCATGCATGCACATAAACCTTTACCACTCTTATGTACATAAAATTGAACTATCAGCTTCTATTGACCCCGAATGTTTGTGGAAATTTACCAAAAAGTCTACCAGGCACACTCAATTACCTGCTGTTATCCACTTGAGTATGAACCGCTGCAGTGCTTACTTAGAAATTGCCACCTTATTTTCTACTCATTTTTTTAACCATTATACTGTAAAGTTTTCATCTATTGCATAAAAAAACCGAAATCCCCCCATAAACAGTTTTCGAAATAAATTTAAACATTGAATAGACTATAGCAGGAAGAGGCCCAACTATACATGCCGGGTGCTAGGACTAACGGCTAGTCATGAACCATAGCTGAGCGGCCGGCCTGTACTTGAATCGATAGTGTCAAAACGAATGGCGCGCCGCAGAAAAATCTTATTTTATAATTTTTGAAAACGCGTACAGAAATGAAATCTGACAAAATATCGAATTAGAGATGGAATAAATAAACATTTTGGTGTTTGTTTGGACGCAATCGGACAACGGGTTCGCTTAATTTTGAATATGTAGCAATGGAGAAAAGTTCACGTGAGACGTTCAAATACAATAGCATAAATGTCAAGATTTTATAAAGAACCGTGATGTGGGCGACGAAAGGCGTTGCAAATCAGCATAATTTAAAATTAGCGAAATTAGGGAATGCTTAAAAGACTTATAAAACGTCGGAATTATTTATTTTGAAGAAATCTTGTGTGTTAATAATATCGAATAACAATTGCCGAAGCAGTGCATGATTTCGACATAGGAATTCATCATTTTCGGCAGATTATGCGTTAGGAACGTCTATTTTGGCAATAAAACTCGGACGTTGAGCACAAATAGTAATAAATAAACGTAATGGCATGTCAAAATAACTAATATTTTAGATTTTAGAAAATTTTATGAAACAACAATAGAGGATGCAAGAATGGAATTCGCCGGTATTTGTAAAAACAGTAGACAACACTAACTTAGGTGGTGAATCGACACTGATTTTTATCACTTTTGAGTCAGAGCTCGTGGAAACAAGACACCGAATTTGTTAGGTTGTGTTAAACATTTTTTGTGTGCAAACTGGACTTAAAATATTTTCATCGAAGTGCTAATAGAATTGGATATTTTCATCAGTGCTAATGGTTTTTTTTTTTTCTTGAGAAACGTGAACGATTTTGGACTTAGTGCATTCGCAGCTAGTCGACGCGGCAAATATGTTTTAACATTAACATGAAAAAAAACAAACTGCAATTATTTATGTGAGACACCGTCGAAAGTTTTATCGAACGAATTGTAATTTTATTTTTACATAGTGAACTTTATTTTCGCGAGGCAGCGACGTCGTCCATTGTTGTCGCAAGAATTAGATACTGACGCGGCAAATACTTAAAGAAGTTTATTTTGTATGTGCTTCGCAAAAACGCAGTCGTGAGTAATTAAGAAATTCTTGGAGGCTGTGATTTTCTTTGGAAGTTGGTGAATGCAGTTTTGGTGTAAGCTGATCTGTTGGCGCGTGCAATTGGGCACGCAAAACTGGCGACCGTATTTGGGGCAACGACGACGTGCTGGCTGTATTTCGACAAAGGGAAGTGCCCGCATTTGTTTTGTGTAGTATTTCCAGTTAAAATCTGTACAAGACCAAGAATGTTTAAGACAAACATTTAAATTCTTTGAAAATTAGTTGAGAGAGATGTTGTGAAGTATTTTCTAAAACATAATGCATGCGAGTCGTCGCTGAGCAAAATTATAAAAAAAATGTTCTTATTAACAAATGGTCAACGTACGTACGAAGAAAAAAATTAGATAAATATTTTTACAAAGAGGAATTCCTACATAAATTAAATAGTCAGTCAGTTGGTTTTATCATTTGGATTTTTAAGTGTTATTGTATCATATTGCATTGTTGATGTTGCAAAGCGAGTGTGTATGTGTGTGTCTTCGTATTGTTGTATATTACATGTTGTCTAGTTTCTGGTTAAGGGCTTTACGAAAGCGAAGAGAATTTCCATGTGAATACTTACTTTTGAAAAGAAATAAACCAATGAGAACGGAATTTTCCGAAGTTCTCCTTTCTCTCACAGAAAATGTGATTTTGAATTAAATAGAAGCCTGGGTATGCTGCAGTATTGAACGTTAGTTTACAGGTAATTCCCGTCGGGGCCAGCCACGACCTGCGACCAAAGAAATTTTCTGTAACTACGTAATATAATGTTTTGACAAATATCGGGCATTTCTAAATAAATAATTGAAATAAATTATAGTGATATTGGCGAGAGGGTAAAGAGTATATTACCTGTGAATTACCCGTTACAGTGGCACCACAACGTGGGGCCAGATTAAATGAATTACCCGTTACAATACCCAACACTATTTAAAAAATTCTAACTACCACCGCTGATTTCCAACGACATTCTATGGTCAGCAATATCAAATTCATGCTTCTGAAATTCTTCTTGCCCTAAGTCATTTGAAGCCTTGTAAAAGACCTGGACCAGATGAGATCCCCAACAGTTTTTTTTAGGAAATGCAAATTTGCTCTGGCACCACCACTGTGTTATTTCTTAATCCGTCATTGGATCTGTGGATTTTTCCCACAACTTGGAAATACAGTAAATTTTCCCTTCTATTCAAGAAAGGAGACAAAAAGCGATATTTCAAATTACCGTCCTATTTCTATTTTCAGTCCTGTCTCAAAAGTTTTAGAGAAATGTGTTGTTAATGTTTTGGCACCATACATTTCCATAATTATCTTCGACACCTAATGTGGTTTTACTAACAATGGATCTACTACAACTAATCTAGCTATATTAAAAAAACTATCATTAAACCGTTTGAATCTCGTTCTCAGTTAATTCTGTATACACAGATTTTTCCAAGGCCTTTGGCCGTGTTAATCATGACTGATTCATTGATAACTTTTCATGCTTAGGCATCAAAATGCCTCCTGTCATTGATATGATAATATCTTTCTGGGAGAAGTCAATATGTCGTTAATGGCAATGCATCCGAGCTATTTGTGGTTAGTTCTGGTGTTCCTCAAGGCCCCTGACTCGGAGGCCTAAGACTACGAGGTCTAACTACAGCAATCCAGGGTCTTGACACAAAAGTTACAGTAAAACACGTCAATTTAAACGTTCAGAATGAGAGATTTTTTCCATTGATTCATCTGAATTTAACTTGTCTTCTTCAGCAATAAATATCATTTTCAAACTTGACAAGAATGCAACCACCGTCTCTTCGTTGGTAAATTTCATTTTTAATTTAGACGATCATTCGTCCACTTCGCAACCATACCTCTACTGCTCTTTATAAATGGAAAAGTAAACAGTACACTTCCGTCTTCCGTGAATTTTCAAGTTTGAGGCAGCACGTGACGTCATGAAGTGAGAAACTCTCCAATCAATATTAGCAGTCGAGACTGCAGATGTACATTTGTGTTCAAGTTTAGTAAATTGACACTGATAGTTTGTTGAGTGTTTCTAAATTTTTATTGCTTTGTTCTTGTGGTACGTGTTTAAATTAGACGTTTATGAAGAGTAAAAGCAACGAGAAAATGTCTACCTCTCTATTATTTGATAAATTAATGAAGATATACAATAAAAATCTTTAAGCATTCATTTCCTTGTTTTAAAATAATAGCTGGTTTCTGCCGTAACACAGAAACACAACACAGTGCGATAAAGAATTCTGTGTATCCCTAGCGCTCCTCACACGGTCCTGTAGGCGCGAGGAAGTTATTTTAACCCGTATTCGTATCGGACACTGCATTTTTCTCACGGTTTCAGTCTTCGAAATGAAACTCCTCCCATCTGTGACTCGTGTAAGACTGTTCTTTTCGGGAACAGTCCTCCTGTACTGCAGGAAATTTGTTGGCAATCGACGAAGACATGACCTGGGCAACTCGCTACAAAGTGGTGCTCGGGGATGACGATTCTGCGCTCTCTCAAACGTTTTTGTTTTTGAGAGTAAGCGGAATATATAATTTTATTTTGAAAGATAATAACAATTTTATATGTTGTTTTTTGGCCCCTTTTCAGCCATTTTACGTTTTAAGATAAATTGTACGCGCACTTTTTCTATTTTCTCTTCTGCCATTTCTACATGTATGCTTGAAGCAGAATTAAAGCCTTCTTTTTAGCCAATGTACATGCTTTTAAACAGTGGGTAAGTTACATACGCAACACTGAATATTTTTTCTCCAATACTTTGGCATGGGCGCAAATGACCACAGTAGTCGAAGCGCCCTCTAAACACCTTTTCAATCAATCAATCTTCAAACATCGTTAACCCATCCCTCAGGTATTAGATTACGAAATCTTCTCCGGGAACTAAATGTCGAACTTCTCTCTTCTGTGAAACCCAGAAGTGACCAGATTCCCCCTTGGAAACTTCTCCTTCCCAATATTGACCTCAGACTCTCCAATCTATCCAAACAAACTACTACTCCTCTGGTTTACCAGAAGCAGTTTTAGAATATGAGAGAATCCTATCCAGATCATTTATTCTTATGCACACATCGTGCAGAGACGCGGTGGCATGTGGTTTTTACTGTATCAGGGCCACCAAATCATTTCGGCTTCACTCCAAGTGCAGTATATTCTCTGCCGAAATGTATGCAATTTTGAGGCCCTAAAATACATTGAATCAGCGACGTTGCGGCGAGTTCTGATTCTCTCAGCTCTCTGTTCTGATTCTCTCAGCTCTCTTCAAACTGTCTCCCGTCCTTCGTCAGACTACCTGACGTTATCCGTTCAAAGTCTGATTCATCGTCTTCTGTCCCGCCGCTATGACCTGGTACTTAGTGGGTCCCAGGCCACGTGAGTATCAGAGGGAACGAACTGGCCGACCAGGCGGCGAAATCAGCGACTCGTAAAACTCGTATCCACATCCCTTCTGTGTCATTGTCCGATGTTCAGGCTTTCTTGAAACGATCTGTGCTTAGAGCGTGGCAAACAGAGTGCACAATAGCACTTTCAAACTAAGTGCGACAAAGAATTCTGTGTATCCCTGGCGCTCCTCATCACGGTCCTGTAGGCGCGAGGAAACCCGTCTTCCTATCGGACACTGCCATTTTTCTCGCGGTTTCATTCTTCGAAATGAAACTCCTCCCATCTGTGACTCGTGCAAGACTGTTCTTTCCGTGGACACGTCCTGCTGTACTGTAGGAAATTTGTTGGCAGTCGACGAAGACATGACCTGGGCAACTCGCTACAAGTGCTGTGCTCGGGATGACGATTCTGCGCTCTCAAAACTTTTTGTTTTTGAGAGTAAGCGGAATATATAATTTTATTTGAAAGATATTAACAATGTTTGGGGATTGGGAATGTTTGGGGAATTTGGGGGTACTTCACATGATGTCCCCCGACATTTTCAAAATTTTCTCAAAAACGGCTCCAATTTTTTTTCTGTAAATTTCTTGTAAGAATAGAGTAAAATACATCTATTAAGATGCCTAAGTGAACTCCATTTATAAGGTAACATAATTCTGATTTTCACAGATAATTAGGAATTTTTGTAAAGTGCAAAAGTTTTAATTTTCTTTGCGTTTTCCGACGACTACAATTTGGAATAGATTTTTCAAGTAAATTTTTTCTCCATTAGTTCATTCATTAAGGTTGTGTACACCACTAAGATTTTTCTCTCATCTTATTACTTTTTTGCCAGGTGCAGACAGTCTCTTGATACGATTGGGAATTCAGAGTTGATAGCACCACTGCAACATCAACATGTTACACGTTTGCCCTGTGAGTTGTCTCCAGAGCAGGCCGAGAGAAGTGACTCATTGCCCCCTGAACATTCGATGCGAGAAAGGGAGGAGCAAATGATGTAGATAGCGAAGCATCTGTTGGTGCCCAACTCGTGGCTGAAGTTGAGACAGATGAAATGAATGTGGGACCTGAATCTCCTATTGAACAAAAACCTCAACCTCAGCTCTGGTAAGTAAAATTTATGTGCATTTTTTCACGCATAAATGTTAACATTCCATCAGTATCGGTTTTTGAGAGAATATAGTTTTTAATATTGCGCATGTTTTACTAATCTTTGCAAGTAAATTACCTATATATATATGTGTATATATATAACACATACATACAGATATATATAAAGCATATTACATTAATTAAAGGAGTACGTGCGGAGAACAGTTTTGAAAACCTATATTTTGAATATTGTAGTTGTAGAAAGATGCGAAGAACTGAAATATTAATGGAATATGTCACGGTATTTCACTTCTTCTCAGTCCCGTCGAGGTGGGTTGGTCCACGTCCGACGGGGGGAAGCAGAGAAGGCTCTCAGTGTTCTTTTCTCCATTTTTTTCATCTTCTTGCTCCTCATTTCATGTCATGTACGTTCTTTTCACTCCTTTTCTTCCTCACTGGCCTTCTGTATGCTGAACGCCCACCCATGTGTTTGCCGTGCATGGCGACCCGTGTCGGAGGGAATGTGTTGTCCTGGCGGTTGAGGGGGTCTGTTGTGTTTCCCAAACACTCACCTTGTGCTACGTTCGGCTTGCACTGAGGGATACGTTGTGTACGTATTTTTGGGAAATTCCCTGTATGCCTCAATAAGCTTGCTTTGGCCTCGGACTCTTCTAGACGGGCGGTCGGAGCTAACCCACTCCCGATCAATCGACTTGGACTAGGTCTTGTACCGAACTCCAGGGTGAGCGGGGGATACACGGTGGTGTCAGCGCTGTGTTATTCCCACTATATCCTCGTGGCAACCCTGGCACTCCGATGGAGTGTCCTTGTTGGGCTCCGTGGTGGGTGGGGACACGAGGATGAACCGAGATCCATCTTTATGGAAACTAAACCTTCTCCCCCGCCCTCTTTCGCAAGGAAGAGGAGATTCCGAAAGAAACTTGATTTGATAGTTTCTTTTTCAATGAAGAATAGGCCAAAGAAACCTAGATTCCTCCTCATGGCATGCGCTGAGGAAGGTAAATCATTTAAAATGGTTAGTGCTGTGCGTTTGGCGCGAGCAAAGAGGAAAATATGGAAATTGCAAGCCGTATGCGTCAAGGAATTGCACCATTCTTTTTGAAGCGCTAACGGATGAACAGGTGAATAGAATTATGAAGACGAAGCAGATTGCACGGCCTCCAGGTGGAGGTGACCACTCACCCAACACCAATCTTGTAAGGATGGTCAATCCTGTTGACTTCTCAACAGGAGCGAGGAAAGATCGGTTGCTTTCTTTCAAGCGTCAGGGTGTGACGAAGATGTTTATAGAATTAAGAGGAGGGAAGCATGGGCAGAAATCCCACTTTCCACTCTTATCCTAACATTCAAAATCCCTACTTTGCCCCGGAATATCTCGTGCGGTTTTTATAACCTCCGCGTGCGACAGTATGTGCCCAATCCTTGGCGGTGCTTAAAGTGCCAACGATTCGCCATACACAACAGCGGTGGCATGGGCAGATACCCAGTGTGCGGTATGTGTGGTAAACCATCTCACGAACCTGTGACCTTGCACCACTCCACTACACCAAATTGCGTAAACTGCGAAGGTCCCCACCCGGCAAATTATAATTCATGCCCCACTGGTTTGAAAGAGCGTGATATCCAAAAGATAGAGTCGTGAAAAAGTGTCTTCCCTGAAGCCAAACGTACGGTTTCCATGCGAGGAACCCGTCGACCTCCTCGCGCTCGTTTTCTGCCACTGTGAAAGCGAAATCTCCGATGGTTTCAGCTGGCTGCCCAACAGAACGCGCTGCCACGCGCAAGTAGTGAGTTTTGGTTGCCAGTGTCACCAGTAGA
>JAHLJT010002545.1:0-19215 GCA_031308135.1 Acheta domesticus
TTTTCGAAAATTACGCGTTGAAAATATTGAGTTGACACAACTAGATTTTTAAGCGACGAGCCCCGTTGGTCTGTCAATGCACCTGTTGGGTCTCCGGGTAAAGCGCACGGTGCGGCGTATTAATTGGGAGGACATAAGTTCAAGTCTCTGTGCCGAAGAAGATTTCGCTGGTTGAAAACACTTTTGCAGCTCCATGAAGTAGTATATTATTGCGGAGGAGGTACTAACAATGTGAGAAAGTATTTGCCGTTGTAGCGCCACAAGTTATTGTGCATGCGTACCTAGCCTACATAAATTAGCTCTGGAACTCCTGATTGTTTTGAATATGATTCGATTGTTTGAACATTCTGCACCGGGTGCGCCATTCTGCACCGAAAACCTAGCTGTAACCTATTGTAAAATTGAAGACCTCGCGGCAATATCATTCTATGCCACAATACTTAAGTTTTGAGAAAACGGAGAATGAAGGTTTAGACATTGCACATAGGGATAAAGAACATTAATATACGAATATCACTGCAATCTTGCAGCGAATCTTTAAAATAAAAATCCAACTTCTAGATACATTTATGGGTCGTCGAAATACACTAATATTTCAATTTCATCAGAAATGTGGCATACCTTGTTATTGCAACAAGGTCTTCAATTTGTTGAACTTAATTTTTCTGTTTATTTTAATTTATAAAATGTATTTCTGGTGTAAATCAACAGTGGTCGCTAATGACTTTAGATGTTTATAAAGCGACTTTCAATAAATAATTTAAAAGAAGAACTAGCTACACCACTGTGCATACTGGCTGCAGTTGGCTAACTGTCGCGTATGCTCATGTTGTTGCAGTCATTGCCGCGGAGTACGGACTCTCTAGAGGGTTAGAGATCCGCCTATAAATAACGAGTCCTCACTATAACCGGATGTTGATGTACATTTCTCACAATAAATCTGCAAAAGCGGAAAATTGCTTACGGGTTCTTTGCCCGAAGTACATTTCCTAGTAGTCATGTTTTGCTATAAAGGATTACCCTGTGAAGTCCAACACAATTTTCTCATTACGTACATTCGCAAGTATTTCTTCCTCTTCTTCCCGCCCGGATTCTTTTCATCTACGATTGGAAAGCCTCTCGGTGGAACTTTAACAAGGAGCTCTAGCGTCTCGTGTTTCCAATTTCATCATATGCTTATATTGAATATTTCAATTAAGAAAACTACATAATCGCAGTTAATCGCTCTAATTCATTCATAATTTCTCCTCTCTGAATCCACTCCGAACGTAAAGCATTTTTATACGAAATCAAAGTAAGAAACCGCCAAGAAATTTTAAATAAATCGTACAGAATTTCCCTCTTTAGAAATGATGCACAGCAAAGATTTAATATAAAATAAATTACGACCTGAAGAATATTTTACTATCTTGAACGATTATTTTTATACAGAAAAAAAACAAATCTAAAAAGTTAAATAAAGAAATTTGCTGGCAAATTAATTTAAAAGACAAGTCTGTTTTTAAATTCAATTATCTTGATATAAATACTGAATAATTCACTTAAAAATACTAAACCTCATTTTACTGAATAAGATCTTTATTTTGGTTATTATGAGTATATCTCTGTTTTATTTGTTATTTTTTCAACTTGTCCACCTCAATATTTTAGACAGACATTTAAATGATCATGTTCGAAGGTTAACAATGACTGTAAACTTGTCATCATTGTAAATTTTAACTCAGTGATTGTTAACCTTGTAATATATAATAATTTAAATGTCTGTATAAAATATTGAGGTGTAGCACTGCGAAAAAATATGAAATAATACCTTTTCATGCATTATTTTACGTGGGCATTGTTTATTTATTCCCCGTTGTCGTACAAACACTACATAAACATAAGCAATAAAACTTGTTTTGAAAACGTTGCTGGGGTTCCACAAACAGCGGTAATTGTATGTGTGTACGAACGACGAAGTAAGCGAAATATTTCTGGCTGAAGCGGAAATGAATAGTATTAACCTTCTGTCGCCAGCAGGTGGTGTACGTGTACAATTGAGGTCAGGTTTTAAGAACGACCAGTTGATGTAGTCCAGGCACGAATCTAAAACCAGCTCTCCATTTCATGCAAATATCACTTTATTTGGTAATGAATACCTTGCTGTCACGAAAGTCGCTGTGTACAAAAATAAACCGTATCTGAAAATGAAATGTTCTGTGACGGAAATATTTCATTTTATGCCTCATCTTATAAAAAACTGTGTTCTAATCGTGTTTTCATTGTGAACAATGACAATATTTTGGAACAAATATGATAATATACAATATATATCATTTTGTAGACCCTTAGACGGCAAAGCGCTAGGTGACCTTACATTCTGTTGTCATACAATTTATTAAAACCCTTGAAAGACATGAATTTATAAATAAAAAAATCATTTAACAATCTATTAAATGTGTTCGTGTTTTACAATTGGTAGGAGTCTGTACATAATGTGAATCACATTGTGAGATGCAGGAGCGTTTGCAGGAAATTATGCACCCTATACCATCAATCTCAGGAGCATTCTGTCTGTTAGGCAAGGAGAATTTGTCAGGTGAAGTGCAAACAGAGATGGATGTGACAGAGTCGTGAACTCTGGGAGTAACAAAGAGTGCATGAGCAAAATATGTTTCTGTGACTAGAAGTTCCGATATTTTTGTGTACTTCTCAGTATCTAAATGTGAATAATTATTTTAGAATTAACAATGGATGTTATTTGAAAGCACCAATGTTAAAGGTCAGACGCAATAATTTTTTTATGGTGTACGTTATTTAATATGAAAGTGTAATGATTTTGTATGCGTGGTACCCTCTACCTGCCTGCCAACAATGATCGCAATCCGCCTTGCCCTTCTGGGTGCAGCTTTTTTTATGACGATGAGTGTATACAAACATGATGTACCTTTCTCATTTTTCGCTACCAGGGCTCGACAATAAGACTTTTTCTATCGAAAATTGTGATTTTCCGGCGCACGATAACACTCTTCTTACGAAGTATGGGCAAAAAATTAAAAGACGGCCCAAACGATGCAAGAATAAGAAAACTGGTCCTGATAACTCTTACATAAAAGGCCCAATGAAGCTGATGGAAGTGACGCACTGAAGGTTGCAGGAGAAAGAGCTGAGGGGACAGTGCATCCAAGTGCATGGGGGGGGGGTCTAGAGTGAAAGGGGGAGGGGAATGAGAAAGCGAGGGCAACTGAAGCAGCAGGAGGCGAGGTCACAAACGCCCATGCGTCATCGCCAGAGTAAAGAGGGCAGTGAGGCTAGCATAGTGAATGGTTTAGGGCGCGAAATGCGAGACCACGTTAAAAAAAATCTTGCAGAGTGTTCTGATCATTGGCGTATCTAGGGGAAACAAAGGGCGTCATTACCTTCCCCTTGTAACGTAGTAGTTTGTTCCTGCCTAGCAACAGGAGAAGTTGCTGGGGAATATATAAAATAATAATCGGAAATATTTGAGAGGTCAAAGAAAGTAGACCTGCTAAGCCGATTCACGATAGCTTTTATAGTACAGATAAGCTGTGGATAATTTATAAATATACCTATAAGAATTGGATATACTTGAGCATAAGCAATAAAGTTGTTGTTCAGAAAGAAATTTGATTTCTGGAGAAGAGTTGACTGGTAGTCAACTGGTCCATGTCTAATCTAAAGACAGAGATATCCTGGAAAAGGACAGTCCAAATCAAAAGTCTGCAAGCTTAGTGCACGTGAACGAATACAAGAAGCCCCGATTACATCAGTAACTTATCCAGCTTGAGTGTTCATCCGTACGGGTTTTGATAATATTTTTACATTTATCTTTGGTTTTATGTCATTTTTAAAACATTTCCAGAGCATTTTATTGACCATTATTGGTAAAGTTTAGGTCATCAAAATCTGCTCCCTACTTATGACAAGTCGAAGGCTTGTGTACATAATTAATTTCGCGAGCCGTGACAACGTCGACATGGAGGTTTAAAATTAAGGCAGCGGGAATACGTTATTTTATTTTCTCCTTTTCTCTTCCTTCTGAAATCCAACTCCTAATTTCCAACACTCTTGGCATCTTATTAGCATTATGATAAACGCTTATCGTAGATTATATTTTATATATCTACATAACTGAAGAGCCGGCCCCGTGGCGGAGATCGCTAAGACAGTTCGGGTTCCAGTCCCGCCTCGGGCTTGGGTGTATTTGTATATGTCTATATGTGTGTGTGACTTTCTTTCACCTCTCACTACCATCATCATTCATCTTCTATACTTCCAGGGCTACGAACCCTTTGGAGGCAAATATCCAGCGTAATGCTGATCCGCCCTGATGAATTGCTTGCCTAGAATGCCTACTTAGTCCGAACCTGTTCGCAAAAAAAACAGCAACTGAAGTAACTGATTAATAATACAATTACAAATCAAATGCTTAATGGCCTATTGACAGATTTTTCGAGAAAAGGTTAAAGATAATTAACGCGAAAATGAGTGAAAATTATTTTTTTCTCGTGAAATTGAAAAGTACACAAAAATTATGTCTCTATGAGTAGGAATATGGTTACGAGTCTTGCGGTTATGTAAGTGGGGTACCTTCAGAGTTACTTAGGCACTTTAATACCGTGAGTGTTAGTGAGAGATTGAATTCTACACGGGTCCATAGGCGGTGAGATTGGAGTGGGCGATGAGCTGGTTTGCGGGGATGGGGAGGCCTGGGTGATGGAGTCGCGAAGGTGATAAGTTGGTGTGACGGTCGGAATGTCGTTGTCTTGGTACACAAAACTGAAGTAGGCGCCTAAGGCACCTTACCTAGGCGCCTCTTTCGATAGAAGTATGCGCTGGCACTTACATGTCAGGCGAATTCAATCGAAACTTCAGCAAAGAATTCGACTCTTACAACTTCTTCCGAGAGAAGCCTCACTCCCCTTTGACTATCGCCTGGCACTCTATAAAACGTGTTGCCGGCCTGCAGCCACCTACGCCGCGGCGACGTGGTGGACTACAGCAGAGAGGTTCAAGAAAACGAGCTAGTACTGAACTGAGTTCTGCGGCTCACAGCGCGCCCTCCGTTCTGAAACGGTTGAAAGTTCTCAGAAAGGAACTTGATATCAAGTTCTTACACAATACTTGAGACGGCTATCTTTTAATGAAGCCTATCAAGCCTTTCAAAACCAGCGAAGCACCGGCGCTGCAAAAAACAACTTTTACGACATGTCCTCACCATAGGACGAAGAAGACAAGCTCTTCCCTCGGATATACTGAGGGCATACGCAACACACAGCAAAAAAATGACAGTCACAACTGTGACTAAATTCAAACGCCAAATCGGCTAACAAAAGGTCCGACGCGAACCTACACAATCAACCTACACAAAGCAGCATGCCTGCGAAGTGCAGAACACACTACACCGACTTTCGGTTTCGCCGAAAAAAAAATGCCGTTGCCAAGGGATGAGGTTGGGCTAGGGAGGTGGGGCTGGTGTTGACTGTCGAAGAAATGAGGAGGCGTGGACGGTGAGTGTCTTGAGAGCATGGGCAGAGCGGTGGCGATTGCGCACCGCGTGATCACGGCAACCCGATGGGCAGTAACGCCCGTGTAACGATGGGAGAGGGCGGCGGCGGCGGCGGCGGCGAGGGCGGCGGCGAGGGTGGCGGCGAGGGCGGCGGCGGCAGCGGCAGCGGGCGTGGCGGGAGGGTGGCGGCGGCGAGGGCGGTGACGACGGCGGCGACGAGGGCGGCGGGGGCGAGGCGGCGGGGGCGAGGGCGGCGGGGGCGAGGGCGGCGGGGGGCGAGGGCGGCGGGGGCGGAGGGCGGCGGGGGCGAGGGCGGGGAGGGGGGGGCGGGGGCGAGGGCGGCGGGGGCGAGGCGGCGGGGGGCGAGGTGGCGGCTGGGGCGAGGGCGGCGGGGGCGAGGCGGGCGGGGGCGAGGGCGGCGGTGGCGAGGGCGAGGCGGGGGCGGAGGGCGCGGGGGCGAGGGCGGCGGGGGCGAGGGCGGCGGGGCGAGGGCGGGGGCGGGGGCGAGGGCGGCGGGGCGAGGGCGGCGGGGGCGAGGGCGGCGGGGGCGAGGGCGGCGGGGGCGAGGGCGGTGCGGGGGCGAGGGCGGCGGGGGCGAGGGTGCGGCGGGGGCGAGGGCGTCGGCGGGGGCGAGGGCGGCGGCGGCGAGGGCGGGCGGCGGCGAGGTGGCGCGGCGGCGAGGGGCGGCGGCGGCGAGGGCGGCGGCGGCGAGGGCGGCGGCGGCGAGGGCGGGGGCGGCCAGCGAGGCGGGGGCGGCGAGGGCGGGTGGCAGGGCCTCGCTCCAGCCACAGCCGCCGCCGCCGCCGTCGCCGCCCGGGAGAAATCAATGCGGCGTGGACGCGCACGTGGGGCTGCGGAGGCGGCGGCGGCTGCCAACTGCTGTGTCGTCCGCCGCGCGCCGTCGCCGCCCGTTTCTCTTTCTTCCCTCACCCGCAAGACGCCCCCGGCCACCCAGTGGCGCCGCGAAGCCCCACCCCTCTCTCCTCCCCCCTTCCACCCCTCTCTCACAGCCCACCAGCCCTTGCCCTCTTTGGTCCTCCCCCTCCTCATCCCGTTCTCCTCCAGACCCCACCTACTCCTTCACTCACCCTCCTATCCTTCCCTTCCCCTCCTCCTATGGTTGACCGTCTCCACCTCCCGTTCTCCACCACCTCCGCCCGACGACGTCCCCGGCGCGGCCCATCTTCCCCCGCCCGCTCCACCCGTTCTCACCTTCCGCTCACCCTGTCTGGAACCAGCCCTCTTGCCCATCCCCCGTGCGTCGCGCCCGCCCTTCGGAGGCGGCGCCCGGCTGCCCGCGCGGCTCCTCCGCCCCCCCTCTCCGGCCCCGCGCGGACGCCTTGCCCATCGGCCCCCCGTGCTCGGGCGGCCCTGCCCCGAGGGCGATTTGGGGCGCCTCGCGGCCACCACCGGGCGTATCTAGAGGGGGGGGGGGCAAAAGGCTTAGAGTTTTCGTTTACCTTCCTTTATTTGGCAGAATTCATTTAAACATTTATTAATGTGCGAATTATGTAATTATTTTATACGATATTATTGTATCGTATCATCTCAGTACATAAATCACAGACAATATAATAACAAATTTTTTAATGTTTTACAAAAATGGACGATGCCTCCCCCCGAAATAATCGGTTGGTTCCGCCCCTGCCGGCCATTCACTTTTTTCAGTGGTACCCTCGTCGTTAGTGCCCAGGGGGAGTAGTTCGCATGACGGGCGATGCCCCGCTTTAGATATGCAAACATCGATAAGAATCATCGATATTTCTATAAATATAGATGTTTAAAAATTATACTATCGATATTATAATACATCGACAAAAACCATAGATGTTTTTTAACATCGAATTTTAAAGGTGGTTTAATAATCTCCAACGGTACATTCGGGTGCAACAAAATTTAATTTCATTGTGGCCGAATGTATTAATTTGTAATTAACATTTAGCTGATAACAAAGTTAACCTGGATAGACGGCCTGGATAGCCGGATAATCCTGAAGCGCCGTAGCTGCCTCGGCTTTGCTGGTCGGCTTGAAGGTCGCGGGTTCGAATCCCGCCTTAGGCATGGATGTTTGTGTGTGTTCGTGCTGTCCTTCCGTGCTCTTCCTATATAGTTCCCCTATAGTTAAAAGCGACCAAAAATAATTAAGAGATAATAAGAACAATGCACCGTTGATGAAGAGAATACAAACGAGCATTCGAACGGTTCCAACACAAACCCGACAGTGATGTCATCATTGGTATGTCATATTTTAATGTTTACATAATTGTGATTGTGAAATATTTCAATTACAAACAAATGTCGGAAGACGGAAAACATCGAGCTCAACACATCGATGTTAAAAAAAATGGCTTTAATACATCGATGTTAAAATCTTCAATTTTTTCTATAAATACATCAATGTTTAGAAAATCGACATCGACAGAGCAACCTTATTCCTGCTGCCCACAGATTTTTTCAGGCGAACCTATATTGAATTTCGGTTTCTTTACGGCAGCACATTTCTCTAAGAGGAAGTTTAAAAGGGGTAAAATCCCGACCGCTATTTCATCAATAGGGAGTTTTCGGCCACGTATAAGAGCGATGTTTGTGAACTAAGTCACGTGACAACCTTGATGTCACAAACTTCTTCCTTAGACCTAAGGTACGACTTTATACCTTCATAAACATATCTTCCTGTAGAAGTATCTAGTGATGACCTTATAAAACGGCGGCGTGGTCGCCTAAAAAGTTTTCCATAGCTAATAAATTGATTCTCGTTTGTGAGTCAGGGACAATTATTCCTTATCAACTCCACAACTCTCGCAAAATTAATAGAAAAATGTTGGAAAGGTGACAGGTAAGAAATTCACGAAAATGAAGTTGAAACCATATCTTCGTGTTAGTTATGTCTTGATTCTCGTAACGAGCAGTGTTATTTGATATTCCCTACAGTTTCAAGATTAGGCGGTTAAAAATTCCTGATCCTCTAGCTTTGCGCGATGAGTATGTAATTCCTTGGATAATGGAGTTTTTTTTACTCTTGACTCGTACCGTGGTTCAACTGTCTCACCAGTTGCCTACTCTCTTTGAACAACTTCTTTGGGGTCTTTCTTTGTCAAACGCTTGAAATTCATTCTTTTGTTATAAAATAACGCAATATCGCATTGCTAAAGTTCTTCTGAAGTTGTTCCTCACGACCGTATAAACATCGTTCGTCACGTGATCACCAGAGTTTAAGCACGTCTCCTTACGCCTGGCGCTAAAATTCTCTAAACTCAGAGAGCTGGTTGGTGTGAGGGGGAGGAGCATTCAACCCAGGTACCACTGACCCACCGACGGCGTGGTTGGGACCGAAGAGTGCCTGGTCCGAAATCCAAATTCCATCCCGAAGGCTCCGTGCACCACAGGAGAGTTGAGCGTAGTCTGCTTGCCGAGGCGTCCGAGCAAGGACCTTTGCACTCGTTGGTGCCGGTGAGTGGTACGTGAAGATCCACGACAAGCAAACGCAATGGGCACAATGAAATCCGTGTCATTGATGAATCCAGAGATATGGGTATACGGAGACAATGCCCTCAGTGTCAAGTTTTTGTCGTCATTGCACAGCATTTACTCAAAAGATTTACATGTTAAAAGCACCTTATTACAAATAAGTATTTCAATTACTAATAGACTGTTTTGTAATAAGATTTTATGCAAGAATTATTTATATGGGGAAGGGGGCTTGGAATGGTATTGCTCCCCTCCCATCAATGCCTTCTTGTTCCGCTTTGCCTTCGAAACCCTTCTGTTGCATTCTAGCACCTTGCGTATCAAAATCGAAGGACATTTTTGGTGAAAGTTGTGTGCTACTTTAGGCCCTCTTGACAATGTTTGTGTTCTGGTGAAAATACACATTTTCTTGCATTCGTTATTGTCCACTCTCGAAAGATGCGAAGAATTATACAAATTTATTAACCCATGTCGATTTGTGTAAGTCGAGCAGCACTTAAATTGTGAGAGAACTACACCACCTAAAAGATTGTTTTAAGCTTTCTGTTTCGATTCTTTATTAAATTAAGACCTCGTGAAAAATAAATTCTAAGAAAGCTTGAAATCTTTTATACGAAATCTTAATATCACGATCATGAGCTCATGGGCCGCTACACTGTCATTCATTGTGTAATGTTTTTATTTTATTCTAAATTCAACGCGCGTAATACGTGTTCGGAATTTTCTAAGGATATTGATAGACAAGGTGTGTAGTTTCGAGTTCCACTGTGTCAATCATAAATTTCTTTATTTCGTGGTATCATCAAACCTAACCAAGCTATGCATTTCGCTACGTTTCTCTAACTTGGCATTTCCGATCAGGCTCTAGTCTTTGACCTTTGCAATTTGTACCAAACAATCCTTAGAGTGTGCCACGCGTAATTTCCCACGAAAGGCTCTTACGGGAAGTCATAACGTTTGAGATCCGACGCTGGCAGGATTTTCGGCACTAGTTAGAGAGCTAGGACCATTCAGCCGTCGACTGGAGAAAAAAGTCTAGCTGCAGGCTGCTCGGATCGGTAGTCTTCTGTGGTTCCCCGATCAATACCAGGCGAATGCTGAAGCATTACCCTGGCGGACTACACACCACGCACGATTTTTCTTTCCTCTTCCTTGTCGTAACCTCATCTCTGACCTACACAAATTACGCTTACAAATTCTACACTACATATACTGCTTGCACGGCTGAGATGGTCTCCACTAGTAGAAGATACCTCGATGAGGGGAAAATCTGGCAATAGGACGCCGAGGTCGGCTCCGGATCTCACCATTCTGCAGAAGAACACAGCCACCTCCCGTACACGTACGCGATTAATGACCATAGCAATTGGTGTCCCTGAAATACGTACAAATCAATCAATCGAAGTCGTCCGTAACTGTACACAACAAATACAATTGTAATCCTTGTTGTTGGGTTGTCTTTTCGTGGTACGGATGATGTGTTGCCCATAAAATTCAAAACATTCTTGGAGAGGAATTCTTGCGGCGGACTGCTCCGATCGGTAGTTTCCCGTGGTTTCTCTGATCAGTACTAGGCGAATGACAGAGTCGTGCCCTACAAAATGAGCCACGGACCACACGCGTTTCTTGTCCTTTCCTCATAATTTTCTTGCATACAGTTTATACTTACGTGCACTACACTACCACATATGCCGGGAGGTCAGTCGGAAGCTTAGAGGTTGTGGCGTTCTGGGGCGGTACCCCGATGTTGGGACATACCTTGTTGAAAAAAAATTCCGTTAGCCGACGGTAGGTCAGCGCCGGATCTCACAATCGAACGGGAGAAGATTACCGCCACCTTTGGTGAAAAATGTATTCTCTACACTTACGGGACTAATTTCCGTAGCTATTGACACGTCCGGAATCACTATTCTAGCAACCAAAAACATTCTACGAAATCATGCTATCGTTCTTCAAAGTAAAAGTCGGCGTTGCATAAAGAGGAGGTCCGATGAAGAACACTGAGGGGGACGGGCGATATCGGAAGCGGTCACTCATTGTTCACTCCTTCAAGAATAAAAATGTGTTCGTCAAGAAGAATCGATCACTAAAGGTTCACTCATTTTAAGGGTCTGCAATGAACACGGCTCTAATGCAAGGAGCTCAAAATGAGGTCTTGAGGTCTATGTACTATGAGGTCTATGTAAGATCTATGTAAATGAGGTCTACGTACTGACATAGTAAAGAGAAAGGATTCTAAAAGCCGCGGCGGAAATAGGCGATTTTTTCGATAGCAAAACTCATTCGTCGGGCCCTCGTAACAAGAAGTGGATAAATATTGTTCTCTTTGATCCCGGTGAATAAGCTGGTAAGTCATGAAAACGTAATTTTACAGGAGAGCCAAAAACATCTCTCAACTGAAGTAAATCAGGAATTAATGAGATTCAAACAAAGGTGATATTCAAACTAAACTACTTGGGTGTAGGTTTCGTTTGAAATCCTTAATCCGTGATTCACAACATCAGCTGAGAGTTGTTTTTTTGGCTATGCTGTAAAAATTAATCTTTCATGACTTACCAGCTTATTCGCCGGGGTCAATAGTAAATCACTTCCTCTGACATGTTAAGTCAGAATGCGCGTTTTGTGAGTCCTTGGCACCGAAAAATTGACCGATGGCAAAACTATATTGTAAAAATTTATTAATATTAACAATAAATTATATATACATATATTATATAACAATTTGTCAATTATAATTGTTAATATTTCCAAATTGTTGATATTTCCTTATCGAAATAGACGAACTCAAGGTTGTACAAGTTCGAAGCGGATATTTTGGATTCTGGGATTATTTGTCATGAAGTCTCAACATTTTCAAATTTTCTCAAAAAACAGCTTCAATTTTTTTATTAAACTTTTTTATTAATTTTGCATGAAATTTGGACAATTTTAAAATTTTTTTATCTGCGCCATTTTTACTTCATTTTTTCTTCGTAGCAAAGGACGATAAAAAGCTAGAGACTGAGTCATTTTTGCCCAGCTCTCTGTGTCTTTGAAAAGTGCAAAAAATGAATATTTGCAAAAATACATGCAATATGATAGTGATTTTTTCTAAATAAAATCTGTTAAAAAAATTAATCTTTAAAAAAGGTGATGTACAATTTTTTGAAAAGTCGCGAAAAAGTTTTTGCTAATTTCTGATTAAAGTTAATGCAATTTATTAATAAATTTCTCAAAAAAACGGCTCCAAATTTGCTTAAATCCACCACCAGCGGTTAGAGCAAAGGGCGCTTTAAAAATTGCAGAGGTCCAACTCTCTGAATTAAAAAGAAATAGACAAAATTATGCGAGAAAGTATGTGATGCAACACTAGTTTCCTCTTGTGAGCCGTATGAGGCACATCTAGAATGTAACTTTCTCTAAGTCGTCAACATATAGAAAATACAATTTCATTGAGAACAAAGTATTGTAGCAGATGCACCCTATTTTTTCACATAACCAGCATCAGAATCGAGAGATTTGTCATACTGTTTTGTCCCATTATCCTAGAAATCTACCGCCTGGTTTAGGTGCCAATGACAGACATCTGCAACTCTGCTTCTCTATGGTACGTGTAATGCTGACCGGGCACGAATTTCTTGAGTTGTAAGAAAAGCTGGGGGCAGAATCCGGACTGTGGTCATACTAGACCGGGAGCCAGCAAGAAAATCGACGTAATAATAAGCTAAAAGCTAAAACTTTTTGAGAAGTTAGCCAGTGTTATGAGGAAAAAGGAAACGCAAGTATGGCGGCCTGTAGGTGCCGGCGTTGCGCTGCGTAATTTTTAAATATGTCAAAAAAAAAAATATGCAATTGGGGAATGAGTACACAGATAAATCTAGTTGTATATTGTTCATTAGATAGCCAAAGTGTGAAGGAGGAGTTGTATATCATACCGAAGCGGTGTCTCAAACTGTCAGCCATACTGAATCGAACGTGTCATTTTTTTTATGCCTGCTTGGATTACGAGCTCAAAGCAATTTTTGTTTTCTTATGGTAGAAAATTCTTTTTCATTGCCGATTATGACCACGCCATACCTTTGCGGCGTCTCTAAGTAGTCGTCATGCTGGTTCAAAATGTTTAATTTTTGACAAAATGGCAAATCGCTTGAGGTAACTGGCTATTTACTTCTTGGTTGTCCGGAAGACGCCGCGTCGTGGCTGAGAGGCCGAGGCTTCACCTGTTATGTCGCAGGCTTCATCAGGGCAGTTACCAAACTTGGTCACTGGTCACTGCCCTGAAGAAGCCTGCGACATGACAATGGAAACATCTGCCCTGAGAAAGCCTGCGACATGACAGGCGAAACGTCGGCCTCTCATCCAACGACACGGCGTCTCTCGGACACCAAAGAAGTCATGGACTCGAGCCGCAGAACCTTGCGTTATAACTGGCCATTGCTATGTCATGACCATTTAGGGACAGTTGACTAACCTTGTAAGACCATCGCACATTGCTCTAATCCTATCACACTCCCTCTGATGATCTGATCTTATACTAACGGCCGTATTCTCAATCATGGATTACTTCGAAAATAATCTGTGAAATCGAGGAATTCGTGGATTCGGTTAAAGGCAACTCGGATAACTCTCAATTCTTATTCACAAACCGCGGTCATCAGAGAATTGGCGGATTCGAGGGTTACCCTTGGTCAGAATGTTACAGGAAATATGATTGGCTGTGGAGTATTCGATGTGGTTCTGTTTGTAACATTAGTAATAGCGCCACTTCAAATGCGATCTCCAATGTTATCATTTCGCGTACTAAGTAATGTATCCAGGGCCAACCAATCTAACATTTCTATTTAAGAAAATTAATATTTTCACAATTGTCATTGACAAATACGCGAATACTGTTGTAAGCAAAGTTACAAAAGCAAAAAAGAAGCATCACATAACCTGCAAACGAATTTCAACTCAGTAAGTATTGTTTAGCAGTTTAAGAACAACTATAAAGGCTTGAAAAGAATGGTTTAAAAGGCAGGAGTGATAATAAAGTTTCTATTTACAATGACAGAAGCAGCTACAACACTGTGTACTTAATTGGATGGGAAATTACTGCATTCATCCGCCTGAAGAACGTACTGCATGTGACTATGATTTGGGATATGAAAAGGCAGTTAATATTACTCGAAGTAAGTGTTTTTGGTTTTATCTACCTTGCAAGTTGTGTATTTAATTTTCAAAACAACAGTACTGGCTCTCTACACCAAGAGTTTTACAAATATTTTTGATTGATACTTTGTGTTCTGGTGAAGGGCTACATGCAAAAGTTATTTCAGTAGTTTTTAGTGCAACTAATAAAATAATTTCACTTCAAGACTATTTTCAAAGGAATCGTGCCACCCTAAACCATGGTTTTACCAAACAAAATCAAATCAAATATGATGTCATGAAACATTCAAATGCAAGTAATACTTGCACAATTTTTTAAAATGAAATGTATACAATAAAACATGATAACCATGTCTTTTAATAAAACAAAAACAAATTCAGCATAATTGTCATAAAATTCAAAAATTGGAAATAATCCTGCTCAGATATCAAAGTTACTTTGTCTTCTTCAGAAGATACAAAATAAAATTTTATTTTTGTTTTTGGTGTGACATACTGGAATAAATGTGAAATAGTATATAAAATATTCTTTGGTTTTCACATAGATTCCAAAACTATTATTTGCACATTTTCATGAACTCTTATTGTTAAATGTACTAATTCATATTTATGTTTTGTGCTTCTCTGAATCCATAGTAATATATACTTGTTTAATGAAAATACCCTTCTATTTCTGGAAGCTGAAGCAGATTATTGTTACTTTCGTTGCTGAAAATGTAATGTAGGCTAAATTAAACATATTGAATTTTAAAATCATTTACATTTTATAATATCATTGGAATTTAAAGAAAGATTAATTAAATGTCAACAATCATTATTGATTATATCTGTCTTATGATATCTGATACCACAACTTCTATAAATATATTGTGCATATTGTTAATGTGCATAGTCTATATTAGATTGGGATTCCAGTATCAAACATTCTTTTAGAATATTATTTATGTTTGGACTGACTGCAGGGTTGGATTTCTGAACTTAGGATTTAAAAAATTAAGATCTGTTGTATAAGGGAAGTAATTAAAACAAAATTGTTTTGGTTTTTCAATTTGTTTATTGCTAGTAATTTTATTATCAATTTTTTTAACAAACCGAACCATCTTTTAAAGCATTTGTAGAGTGCTGAATTTATTTTTTCATTTATTCTCTTTCAAAATCTAATTCTACACTCTCAATTGTAAATGAATTGAAACACTTATGTTTCCTGAAGTTCATCTTTGGTAATCTTTACTATAACGTTGATGGATTTGTGACATATCGTTGACATTGTAGATAAATGAAACAAGTTTCTTTATTATCAGCAAACTTTTGTTGGCAGTGATGAAACCAGTTATTTTACAATTTCTACAATCATATCATGTCAATAATATTCGTATGTTTTTATTGTTTGTCTTTCTTCATTGCATAAAGAAAGGTTCCATTCATTATAGACAATCAGGTGATAATAAAAAATATTTAATACAAGGTTGAAGTTTGTACATAAAACAAAGTTGGAGTTTTTACAATGTTTCAGAGATCATTTGTCTCCATCATCAGGTACTTTTTGGCTTATATTGGATATAAGTTTTAAGTTTGTAAATCATAAGTTAATTAAGTTACTTAAGTAAGTGAATGGTAAGATGATTTGTCTTCATCATCAGGTACTTTTGGCTTATATTGGATATAAGCCAAAAAGTACCTGACGATGGAGACAAATGATTTGTGATGATGGAGACAAATTATCTTGAAACATTGTAAAAATTCCAACTTTGTTTTATGTACAAATTTTCAACCTTGTATGAAATATATTTTATTATCACCTGATTGTCTACAATGAATGGAACCTTTCTTTATGCAATAATATTCATATTTAGAAAAAGGGACTCATAAAGATATCCTTTAAAAATGAATATTTTATTTCCAAATAGGATATGTCAGAGATAGATAACCAGTACCAGCAGCTGCGAAAGGGACCAGAAATTGTGAGAATGGTATCTACTTCCCAGGAATGCAAACAGTACCTGAAGGATTCCACATTCTTAAAGCATCAAGAAGAATTTGAGTTTATGAATGAACATGAGTTGAGGATGCAATGTTTATCTACCTAAAATTTGAATATTATCAAGATATGAAGAACGAACAATTCATTCTTTAAAAAAAATTAAATTTTGTCTACACGTTAAATTAGTAATGGAATCAAATATGGACTACATCCTTTATTTGTTTGTTTTTAGCAATTTGAGATTTTATATTTGTCTACAAATGGTTAGCAAAGGAATAAAATATTCATTACATTGAAACCATTCAGCATATTTTGCTATGTCTCTTCTTTTTTATTTTTGTTTATTGTGTTTATAAATTAGGGTTCAGTAATATTCCTGTATTTGGGCATTAAATTTGTGAAAAATTATCATTTATTTACCAGAAAAGTTTCTGTTTCAATATTGAACATTAATGAAATAAAAATATTTGTTAACTGCATTCAGTTTTTATTTATTTACTTCAAATGAAAAAACTTATAATTCAATTTAACCAAGGATCTACTTAGTAGCATTTTTTGTCTAATTGTTATTGTATTCTTTCTTTAAACCTTGTAATCCATTTCAATTTATTTGAATTTATGGTATATTCAAATATTTAACTTGAAATTCCTTGACCATTATTTGCCTGATTATGTTAACAATATCTACACTGTTTTTGGGTGTTGCAAGTATTATTTCTGATGATCTCCTATAGTGAATGTAAAAATTAAAAAAGACATTCTAATAGATGAAAGTAAGATAAACTATGACCATACCTTTTATTGAAAGCAAAAGCTAATAATGTGATTTTATTAAAAAATAACCTGCACTGATAGAATGATAAGTCCAAATTATATAATATTAATACGATAATTGCTGAACCCGTTACTAGAAAAATATTATTATTCAATTATTCAGCATTAACTGACTACTCAGATTTATATTACTGATGACGGAATGGAAGCAAATAGAGGAGTCTCTCTCTTTATTTCAAACGCATTCCATAAATTCAACAGCAAACAAATCGTACTTGGCGGAGTCGTCTGTATTGTTTAAACAGGGTCGCCAATGGCAACAAGTGCAATTCGCGAATTATACGCCGAAATCGGATGTATAACCCACGGATCGAAATCGGGGTGTCTAATCCTCGAATCGCAACCGATCCTGCCTCGTGAATAAGGATTTTGCCTTTGATTCGCGAATAATCTGGACTCGACGATAATTCTCGTATTACACGGTATTGCGAATATGGGCGTAAGAGTCCTACATTCTGAAATAATCGTAACCATAGTTTACATATAAATTTCTCCAAATCATGATTGTTTGACAGTAACTTGAATTCTTGTTGCTGCCAGAAGTTGTGATTTTTCCCCTCCATATTCTAAAGTGTAGAGAAACGCATATTTTTCCATAAATATGTTTGTATATTAAAACTTGTGTCTTAATAAGAGTACATTAACTTATAGTATAACGAACAGTTTTGAAACATTTCTAAATATAATTGAATTTTTATGGAACAGTGAGCAGTTAAACTAGTATCTGTGTCGGTCTATTATCCCCAAATCAATATGTTAGGCACAACTGCATTGCAGTATTTGCTATATATAGTCGGTGGCCAAACGAGAACCCTCATTCTGTTCCCTTTGTTTCATTTTCACCTCCTCATTTCCAGCGAGAACAATGGATATTTATTGGCGACGAAAATCTTCTGCTTAGTTGAATTTCCAATTAAGTAAGTTAATGACATCGGTGCTTGTTGTCCCAAACTCATAATTACATTAGAGAAAACTAAAAATGATCTAAAAATAAATGAGTAACGATGGTAGAGTTTTTAAAAGCACCATTTTAACTATCGTGATGTAAAATAAAAAAAAAAATTGAATATGTTTCCATCGATACAAGCACAAGGAAATTAATACGAATACGTTATTAAGTTTCCAATTTACTATTTACCATCACATTTTGCTACTTTTGTTAATGTGTCAAATTCTTCAACTATTTATCTCGTTGACATATTTAATTCTTTATAGATACTCTGAAAACCAGTTTTTTCGAACTATTCCTGTCTTACCGGAAAATAGCTAAATTTGTTCAGTTGGCCTACTTCGTACGTTTCTCGAACCAGACAAATTCTAATAATTTATTACGTTCAAATAAATTATTATTTTGACTTCTCTTTATCTTCGATCTCGTGTACCACTCGTGTGTACTTGTTAGAGCAGGGCTGGAGCTTTAGGGTTTCCTACCTGCATCTTCAAGGGTTAAATTCAGAGAAAAAAAATTCAAAAGTAGAGAGTAAGGGTTAGGTTTTGCCTTTAAGAAAAACCCACGCGTTCTCATTTTAAGCACTTGGGAATAATCCCGAACATAATTCTACTTCTAACTTGCGTCCAGCAGTGAAATTCCACAGCAATCTAACACTTAAAATAATCGGGGGAGGGAGAGAAAATGGTCCAGCGGCTTGCTTTAGCATTTCACGGGGCACGAATCCAATTCACCGGGCGTGCCTGATCTTCGATATGGAGGTGAGGAGATCTCACGGTAATGACCACTAGTGGGGTAGATAGACTGAAGCCTCAATGCTTCTTTCAGTGTAATAGGAAGACGGACGATATTTAGGTAAAAACTTATTTTTTTCCTGGGTACCTTGTGCTAAATGAAACTTATGTATACATTTTAGGATTATTTGAATTAAAACCCGTCAATTTTTAGCGTCTATAAGAGCCTATTGCAACATTAATGCCTATTTGTGCCTATTTTTCTTATAAAAACCTAAAATGAGACTAATTTACCCTTTTGTATGCGTGCATTCTTTTAACTGCTTTCTTCTGTGTCGGCACTACAGACAAGGATGATATTAATTTTCCTTGCTGTGAGCGTGAAATTAATGTTCAGGACAAGGTTCTTGCGATAAAGTCTCCATGCCACTACTTTCTGAGTTCGTGGAAAAAACGCACATCCGCTTCTGCGAAAGAAAAGTGATCTTGACTGTCAGTCAAGAGATATTAAATAAAATTAATAAGATATATTATTGTCTCTTGAAAACTTGAGAAAGTTTTAGTAATTAACTGTGAGGCAAAATACGGTACAAATATTTCTAACTAGAGG
>JAHLJT010002549.1:0-21238 GCA_031308135.1 Acheta domesticus
GAAAATTTAAAGAAAACATTTGGAGCGGTTTTTGAGAATTATTTTTGTAAATTTGAATCGCAATTTACGCAAAAACTACTCGTTTTTCCAAAAAATGGTACATGACCTTATTTGAAGTGCTAATTTTGTACAACCGACTTGTCTGAGGCGAAAATCTCTATCTTCAATTTTGCAGTTTTTAAACAGTTTTTTGCAATTTTCGAAAAATTGGGCCTATCAACGAAAATGATACCTACGTCATTCCCTTCAACGTGTTTTCGACTATTCAACAACAAAATATAATCAAAAAATTTGGAGCCATTTTCTTTTAACTTAGAAAATCTCTCAAATGGGCTTCATGTAAAGTACCCTCAAATACTAAATATCGGTTTCAAATTCAAGAGGCCTTGAGACGAGTAAAAACGAATCGGGGAATATCAATTTTGAAGAAAATCTGCCGACCGGTTTGGGCGTTAGCGTTGACCACAGACGGACAAACGGACAGACGGAAGTTTTGCCGTCAATCGATTTTGCAGTTTGAAAAAACAACAAATCATGGATTTTGACTACCCCACTAGATAGAGGATTTTTTTTAAAATTTAGCAACAGGTTTTATCCACTTTTTCGTTACCAGACCCCTGCTAGAAGAGTTTTTCTGGCGAAAATTCCCCGTTTTCCGGCGCACGATTACATAATTTTCTCTTCTTACGAAATATTCGTAAGGCGAGAAAGTAAATATGTCTGTCTGTGTGTCTCTTCAGATAACATTTCTGAATCATAATATTTGATATAAATTCGGAATGACGTGCATCATATATATTATTTCTGTACAAAGGCTAATTTTGATGTCCCTCTTATGCGCCTCTAAGTGAACGGTTTCAAACAAATAAGGTACAAAAAAGAGTGAAAAAATTAGGAGTGAAGGAAATTATATACTGAATAGATCGCAGCTTTCCTTTATTAATAAAAAGCTATGAAATTTGCGTTGTTTGAAATTCCCGGCTAGAATGGAAACGGAAAGATGGGTGCATTCATGCGCATCTTGACAAATTGGCGGAAAGTGTTAAAGCAATATGGCGGAGCTTTGAGAACATTGCGTTGTGTTGTGAGATCCTGCTTGATCTCTAATTGTTAATATCAATTAAATTGCAATTATTACTAATGTAAGTATTTAATGAACTTTCTTATATACTAACTGAACCAGTGCGATTACATTGCATGGAAGTAGAGTGTAGAAAAGTTACCACAAAAGTAGTTCATTTCAAGATATTTACACGTACATGGATAACAATACTTATTTTATCGTAATGACTGGGATGTTTCATGTCGTCACTGAAATTTTAATGTTAAGTATGTACTGTATTGTGACCAACCTTAGTGTGGTCACATTAGGCAATAAAATCCCCGCGCGACGGCCGCCTAAACGCGCGCGCCGCCTGTTAGGAAACCACTGCGCCCGCGGCCGGCCTAGGTCAAGGAATAATATTGGAATAGATGTTCCGTGGAAGTATAGTGTAGCTGACTGCAGGCGGGAATAAAGTTGCAATAGTGGTTCCGTGAAAGTATTGTGGTAGCTTGCTGAAGGCAGGACACATGGGAGCAGAAAGTTACGAGAACCTGAGGTGTGAGGTTGGAAGCTGATGGTATGGCCGCGAGCCCAGTTAGCGAGAAAGGAGAGGTTGTTTGTGCCAGTGCTGGCTAGAGGCACGATCGACGGAGCGGAGGCATCTGGTCTTGGAGTACTAAGTACGACGTGGTTACATAGAGAACACGTTGTGCTTAGGTGCACGACAGAGCGTCGGCAGCCGCATTTTCTCCGCTGCAGCGGAGTTATTATTGGGATGAAATGGCCTAATTCTTGGCCAAAGTCGGTTGCCACAAATTAAAATAAGTTGTAACATATCACAAATTAACATGGATATAAGTATTCTAATATAATCAAAGCATCATGAATCGGTATTATTACTCAAGTTGGTTGTCCTGGTTTTATGTGCAAGGTGCTAGAAGTTGGCACTTCTGTAAGCAAGTTGTAAGGCCCGAGCGCGATACGTGTGAAAGTATAGAATAGTTTGTGTCTTGTATCGTATTTGGTGTTGAACAGCGCAGTCGCCTGATGGATATTGACAATGAAGGTAAGCTCTATTATTTCTAATAAGAAAAGTAGTATTTAGTTATTCACATAGCGGAAAATTCGTGATCTTAACATAGTCCTGTAAGTGGTATCATATTTTAGGTTATGTTCATGTTTACAATTGAACTTATAACTAATATGCTGACGTTTGCTGTGCTGAATCTATTTCTAATTATCATTCAACTAAAGGAGATAATGTTATTACATAACTTTAGCTGCCGCTTCCCGCCGCCTTAGCACGAAATTTGTATCTTTTTAGTGTGTGTCATAGTCATATCGAAAAGACCTATTCATTGTGTGGCATCAGCGGAGATAAAAAGAAGCAGGAATGTGCATTTTGAATTATATGTAAGTGCATGTTATGGTAATAATGTCTCTGTATAGCTTTTAAAGTGTTTGAAGATAAAACACAAAGATTTTTGCCACAAACGTAATAGAAGATGGCAAGAATGTCGCCGAAAGACGTTTCTTAGCAAAAAATTCTGAATGCTTCTGGGGGATTTCATGTGCTCACAGAGAAAATTGACTGAATCTCATCCAGACAAATCTAGAACAGGGAGACCTGTTCGTTCCTACGATGAGAAATCTGAGAGGTCCAAACCAAGAGTGGCTGCAAAATTGTCCTTCGAAAACGACCATCAGGCAGATTTAATGGTGAAAGCCGCAAGCCATTCGGCTCGAGCTTCGGGGAAGAAAGATCTAGCTGTTGTTCTTGACCAAGTCACTTGAAACTCTGATTAGACGATCGAAAATTAAAAAATATTATGCAATTCTGAAAACAAGAAACTACCAGTTGCATTATCCGATGAGGAGGCATTATCCTATTTGCTAGATAACAATTTGAGCAAGCAACAGTATATAAACACAAGGCTACTCTCTAAAACCCACAGTGCAGATATTTTCCCATCATACGAAAAAGTGAAAAGAGCAAAAGCTACATGCAGACCTTCAGGTTTACATGTCACAGATAGTGTAGCTAGAGTCCCTTTACAGTCCCTGTTAAATCATACAGCAAGGAGAATAGTTCTTCTCCAAGAAGATGTAATTATTCACCAAACAATGTTAACTGATACAACAGTATGTAATGCACAACTAATTTGCAGTTACGTCTTTGATGGGAGCTCCGGACAAAGTTTCTATAAGCAAATTTCTACTTCACTTTCTGATTCCTTGGAATCTACGATATTTGCCACAACATTCATACCCTTACGCTTGGTGAGTTCACATAGCATTCTATGGCACAATCAGACACCCCAGTCCGTAAGGTTCTGTAGGCCAATGAAATTGGAATATAAAAAGGAAACCAGAAAGCATGTACTCCAACAAAAACTAAACATGGAGAAAGAAATTTGTGAACTCAGCGAAGTGGAAATTGTGCTTAGCAATGGACAGACTGTAAGAGTTTCATTTGTGCTATATTTGACATTAATTGACGGTAAAATTTTAAATATAATAACAGGCAACAGATCCAGTCAAACCTGCCCAATTTGTGGCGCAAAACCTCTTCAAGTAAAGAATGCGACAGAATTTGACGCACTGGAATTTTTACCTAAGCCTTGTACTTTACAATTTGGGGTAAGACCCCTACATCTTTGGATTAGGTTTTTCAATGTGTTCTACACATAGGTTTCAGAATGGAATTAAAAGTATGGCAGGTCAGAGGTAATGAAAATAAAAGTTTATTGCTGAGACGGAAGAAGTTAATTCAAAAATTATTCTGGGAAAAAATGCATCTTCATGTGGATAAAGTGAAAGAAAATGGTTGCGGCTCGTCTAATGACGACGTCTAATACTGCACGACGCGCCTTCTCAGAGCCTGCAGTTTTTTCAGGAATTACTGGTGTTAGTGAAGGCCTAATAAAGAGATTTAGGATCATCCCGGTAGCCATGTCATGTCAATACATCGTTGACCCTAAATTATTTGGCAAATATTGCACGGAGACTGCTGATGTATATAGAAAACTATATGATTGGTTCCCTATGCCTGTGAGTGTTCATAAAGTTATTGTTCATGGAAAACACATACTTCAACATAGTATTCTGCCACTTGGATGTCTGGGAGAAGAAGCTTCAGAATCCAGAAATAGATTATACAAAAAGGACAGAGAGACTCATGCAAGGAAAGACAGCAGAATCCACAATTTAACGGATATCTTCAGCAGAGATTTGGAAACATCGGATCCTATAATTTCGACTGTCAGCCTCCACAAAAGAATTCAAAATAATAAGAAAAAGGAACTTCCGCTTGAAGTGATAAAAATGCTAATTTGCCCTGCACCAAAATCAAGTTCATATGAAGCAACTGAGGAAATATCTGATGTTGTTGAAGTTTCGGATGAGAATGCTATGGAATAGATTCGTTCTATTGATTAGAGTGAACATTACTTAGTTTTAATAACATAAATTATGTTTATTTATCTAACAACAATATGAAATCTTATTAAATGAAAATACAGATGAATAATACACTAAAAAAATCTTTTATGCGAATTTTTAATTCCTATCGTTTCCCACCTCAAGACAGTACGTATACGTGAGCCGCCATCTTGAAATTATAAAACAGGTAATATGGTAAATGCATTTTCTTCTATATGTCTATATGTGTACCAAATTTTAGGCGATTTGCTCTTCAGATTACTGAGTTACGACTTTTGGCCAAGGACAGCGCACTTTCATGCCATAGTGCGCTGTGAGTTTTGCGCTGGTGGCGAACGCCACAGCCACCGAATTAAGGTCGGTGCTCAAGACAAAATAATTTTAGGCGATTTATATGACACTATAAAAAAAATGAGAATTTTGAAGCAATTGACTATAGAATGCAGTTTGATGTATTGTTCCTGTAGTTCACTGTCAGATTGGTTTTTTGGCCATTAACATTCCTGCTTAATGACTGATATATCCTGCCCATTGGTATTTTCATAGTCATTGTGTACTATTTTTCAAAAGATATTTGAAGTAATGTGTCCTTTCTTAGGGGAGAACATCATTGATTGGTGAAAGAATCTGTTATGTTAATAAAATGCAAGTGCAGCTTCTGTCTTTAAAAAGAAAATTTTGATGATAGTGTTAAATCCAAGTCAAGTTAGAAAACACCTTGTGCTATTATGAATAATTAAAAGGTATAAAATATATTTACTATGAACTGTTGAAGAATTTAAGTGAACTTAAATATCTCGAAATATTTATGAAACTTGGATGCCTGTTGAGTAGAAATAAAAAGGTCAATCAAAGGAAAATCAAACGGTGTAGGTTGTAATAAATGTTAATATTTACATTTATGTAGTAAACACACACGTTTAGTTTTTTTTCAAGCAACTTTTTGTATTATTCTGTGTTTTCAAAAAACTGTATTTATTCATTTTAATTGTACGCAAAATATGATATTGATAATTGCAATGAATTCTTTGCAAAAATTACTAATGAATGATAATGCAGGGTATGTTGATGGACGGTTAACTGCAATATTTGTAACAGAAGTACTATAACATTCTGTCAGTCAATGTATTGTCATTCTGTAATTTTTGTTTTGCTTTCAAAGCGTATCCAATTAAATGTGTTCTGTGGTAACGGACTGTGTGTTTTAATTTTTCAAAATTTCAAAAAAGAGTTTCCCACTGAAATTCCCCACAACCGACCTACACGTCTGGTTACAGTATGTACATTTCGTTTGTTTGTTTTCAGATTACTAATCATAATTGGACTACGGGACGTCTGTAAATTTTTATTTTGAACTGACAGGTAAAATTTATTGATAGACATGTAGGTCAATGATATTGATTTGATAATATATTATTGATGAAACTGAGATGAGATATATGTCATTTTTATTTTGTTGTAAGCTGAATTATTTGTGTGATAATGTTCTGTAAGTTGTTAGTTGATAGTACTTAGATGGTAAGTTTAATTTATAGAATTATCGGTGTCGGAACGCACGCCAAAAATAATAATTAATTTAATAGAGATAGTTATAATACTTATATCATAATTAGTAATCATAATACCTATTAATAGTAATGGTGGTAGAACTGGCTCCATATGAATAAAATGATTATAATAGGAAATACAAAATTAGGGTTTATAATGATAATTTTATCGTTTTTCAATTATAATTTCATTACATCCGTAAAAAATGATACAGTTAAGTGTAGAATTATTAAATTTTTGAGTTTAGGAAAGTTGGTCGAAATTGGTGTTGCCAAGTGTTTTTCTTCGTGTTCTTTGCTTTGTTTGCGATGGTACTGGAACAATGTTGCCAGAGGTTACGGCATTTTCGACGCAGGGTCGGAATCCCGCTTTTGGGGCTGGGAAACGGCTGTCTCTCTCGTGGAACAAAAATTGACTTCGTGGAATATCGCCAATGAGCGGAAATGCATCAAAACCTGTGCGGTTTTGGGCCGGTTTTCAGATTACAGCGTTGAAATTTTCAAAAAACAAACCACAGACGACGACAGTTTACCTGTGAGTTTAAATTGTTTATGTATTTTCTCTATACCTTAATACTTCATTAAATCATTTGTTTGTTTGTTCAAATTTACCTTGAGAGTGAGTATATTAGTTTTTTGGACATCTAATAATATCCTGCGGTTTTCTTTCTTGGCACAACGGGGGGGTGTCAATAAAAGAAATATCACACGGTATTTCGCGACGTTCTCCGTTGTGCAATCAGGAGTCGCATGATCGGCCAGCAGTGCTCGATAGTCGCTATCATGTGTCTCCTAGCGGCACAACCAAGAGTGACGCAAAATACCATGAGATATTCCTTTTATTGACACACCCCCGTGCGCCAAGAAAGAAAAAACGAAGTATAGGATATGTTCTAAAGTCACAGAGACTTTGTCGTGCACGAACAATGAGTAAATCAATTATTAATTCTGTAACAACGGTATAGTTTCTGTGCAGAAACATCAGGGATCTCAAACTAGAAGTATAAAAGCCAAAAGTTCATGCTTTGTCTACGTTTGTTCTGGATGAATTGTGTACGAATCGCCACAAGATTCTGCTGGAGTCTACTGGGAAACAACTGAATTGCGCCTAAAAAATGTGACTGTGCGCATTTGGGATGCGACATTGATGTCGATGATTTCAAAATATCGATGTTTCTATAAACATTTCCAAGACCAACTACAATACATCAGACCGTTAACACAAAAAAAAAACATGGCCGCCATCGTGGGCGAAGCCAAGCAGCTCTCTTCTGCTACTATACCACGATAACGTGACGTTTTAACTGGATTGTCGATATGTATTTGAATTAATAATGAATAGATTACGAATATAAAAGTCATTTTCTGGATACAAATGGGTAATATTTTCTCAATAAATTTAAATTCAGAATATTGGATGGTAATTGCCATGTAATAAAACATCATAACCACACTTGACAAACAGGGAAATCAAATGAAAGTGAACAAAATTAAAATATAATATATATTAAAATAAAAAATATTAAATTACCTTCATTATCAAATTAATTATAAGCAAAATAAGTCAAAGAAGTAATTTTCGAACATAACCACAATTTTAGCTTACTGCGGAATTGCCAGAAGGTAAATTATTTTCACAATTTCTTTGAAAACTGGACGAAACCATGCGATTTAATACATTCAAACTATTTGAAAAAAGGACATACCTCTATTTACGGGCAAGTTTTAAGACTTTTCGCCTGAGTTCATTGCATTTGGCATAGGCACTTTTTTCTCTTGGTGTTAGCACATTTTGGTCGGCGCGGACAAGTTCCTGCGACTTCCGCCCACCTGGGCATCTTTGTGATACTTTGTGATGAAGGTAGCGGATAATGGTAAGGTAGATGCTCTCTGTTGTATGTTCACTGCATACCAAACAAGTATGCCTTCTTCAGATGTAGGTGAAACCCAAAATTCATTGTTCAAGTGCTGCTTAGCAGAAATTCAAAATATCACAATTGATAAGGGTGTTGGCGCTATGCTAAGGTTCATTAACAATATACGAGCTGCAATTGTTGCTCGCATTGACCCTGCTTCGGATCAGATGAGGAGAAGGGGTTGGTTGTCACCGCTTGAATTGAGAGAAGCCACAGTGGTTATCATAAGGCTCATTCAACAAGACATATACCCCCTTGAATATAAGGCACTTTCAAAGAAAAGGGATTACCTCCCAAGTCATCTCTTCTTAGCTTGAATCCTTTCTAGGTTCTGATGGGCTTTTGCGGGGGGGTGGCCGTTTAATGAATTCTCAGGTGGAGAGGTAAACAAGTATCCTATTATACTTCCGCCTAACCACAAATTTACTGTCCTTTTCTTAGAAATGATACACCTCGCATTTCTACATGCGGGCTTAGCACTGATGATGGGATGTGTGCGCCAGCAGTATTGATTCCCTCCCTAAGACGGGTGGCAAAAAAAGGAATCAATTGTGACGTCGTCATAGGATGAGGAAGAACACAGACACGGAGTTGACTGTACATATTTATTACAAGTTTATTACACTATATACACTCCTAAGGAACACTCCTAAGGAACGCTGCTCTCCACAGCACTCCGACTCCTGAGACGAGCCGCCTCAGTATTTACTAAGAGAACCCCAGCTCGCTACACCAGCGCCGCCCTTGGTCTCTTGTCCCGTGGCGAAAAGCCACGCCTCGCAAGACACTGCTCGCGATCACCTCCGCACATCGCTACGGTCAAAACTCGACTCCCAGGAAGCTTATTCCACCCGCCTCCCTTGAGAGGCATCACGTGACCGACCTCCCACGCACAAAGCGTCATTTCCGCTCGAGATTTGGGCTGGCTGCAGAAGGAGCCTGGCGTCCATCTGCGAACGATTTCTGTCGTCACACATCACTAGTGCGAACGGACAGCCGCCTTCTCAGACACGCCCCCAGCGGAGAGAGACCCTCGAGAGACCCCGGGGGTCCGTCCGCCCCTGCGCGGCACGAGAGGACCACCCCTCCCCCTTGCACGACTTGTGCGGTCGGTCGCGCCCAGTGCTGTGACGCTACAATCTCTCCCATACTTGGGGCGAAATTTTTTTTCGCAGACTTATTTAGACACAGAGAAAAAATTTCCCGGATTGTACGCCGACCGCTCATTAAATCCCTGGTCTCGTGATGCTAACTTTATAGAGTTAGCTATTTATCACCTATAATACCGTTTCACAAAGCTATGAATTTTCTATAACTAAATTTTCTTATCAAATTTTGATTACATAAATATTCTACTCCTTTTACACTATGCTTTACCTAGTACCATTTCACATATATATCAATATACGTTTATATACACAGTTATGTACGTTTATATACACTCATATCAGTTTCTCACATTTTAATGACTTTTTGCCCCAAATACAACAACAACATCCATAAATTTGAATTTAACCCAGGTGTCCTCCAAAATATTACAATTTTATCGTATGATCATAACCTTGGGCCTTATGTTAACAATACCACAAAACTTTGTCCTAGAAGAAAAACACATTACATTCAATAACACTCTTAAACTAAAGTATTTACAATTTATACAATTGCACCGTTTTTTTTTACATTTAGGTTCCACTGTCGTGGTGTCCCTTGCACTCGCGTAGACCACTCCAGGCTAGTACATGCGACTCAGTGCATCCACATTGACATGCTCTGTCCCTTTTTTGTGAACAATGGTGATGTCGTATTGTTGCAGTAACAGTGACCAGCGCATTAATCTAGGATTATTCCCAGTAGAATTTCTTAGCCATACCAGCGGATTATGGTCTGTCTCTATTTTTATGGCGACCTGCCCATCCAAATAATATTTGAGCTTTTGGAGACCCCATATTATCCCTAAACATTCTTTTTCCGATGTACAAAATTTGGATTCCGCTGGTGTAAGCTTCCTACTTATATACAATACCGGATGTTCATCTCCTACATCGTCTTTTTGAGCTAAAATTATGCCCAACCCTCTATCTGACGCATCTGATTGAAGTATGAATTTTTTTGTGAAGTCCGGTGCTTTCACCACTGCGTCGCCGCAGAGCGCGTCTCTTAACTGACAGAATGCTTCTTGGCATTCGTCTGTCCATGTTACCCTACCTTGCCGCTCTCGTCCGCGTAACAAGTCAGTCAACGGTGCTGCCTTTTCCGCGAACCCATAGATGAACTTGCGGTAATAGCCAGATAGACCTAAAAACGCGCGAACTTGCTTTTTGGTTCTCGGTACTGGAAAGTCTCGGATTGCCTTCACCTTCGCCTCGACTGGTCTGAGCTCGCCATTTCCGACCACATATCCCAAATATTGCACATGTGTACGTGCATACTTGCATTTCGCCGGTTGGACAGTAAGTTTTGCCTGCTGCAAAATTCTAAGTACGATGTCAAGATGGCGCACATGTTCCTGCCAAGTATTGCTAAATACTGCAATATCATCCAGATAAGGCAAAGCGAACTCTTGACATTCCCGTAAAAGAGATGCCATCATACGACTGCATTGATACGGCCCATTACGTATTCCGAATGGTAGTCGCAACGGCCTATAGGTGCCGAAACTCGTAACAAACGCAGCGTATCTCTGTGCTCTGGCGGTGAGACCTATCTGCCAGTAGCACTTGGCCAAATCGAGTGTTGTGATAATTTTTGCTGCAGCGACGGTCTCGATTCTTTCGTCCATGTTGGGTAATGGGTAGTACTCTGTTTTAATGATTTGGTTTAAGCGCCGGTAATCTATGCACGCGCGAGGTTTTTTGCCCGGCATCTCGACCAGAATCATTGGCGATGTAAAATCAGATTCGCCTACCTCTATAATGCCTTCCTTGAGCATCTTAGTGATTTCGTCCTTTAAGATTTTTGTTTGCCTAGGCGACATTCTATAAGGCGCGCTCCTAACTGTTTGCGTATGATCAGTGAGCTCTACATCCATTGTTATGACGTCAGTTAGTCCTGGTTTTTCCGAAAAAATGTCTTTGTATTTGAAAATGACATCTTTCAATGCTGCCCGAAATTCCGGCTCCACCTGGGTGCCTTCAAGCAATGATTCAATATCAAAATCACTTGAGTCTAATTTCATAGCGTACCGGTCCAGCTCGTCTTCTTCCTCCGCCGTCTCCTCTGACGCGATACCAAGGAAGTTGACGTACTCGGTCCGTTGATGATACCGCTTCAACATGTTTACGTGGTACACCTTTGCATCTTTTTTCCCCGGCATTTGTACCACGTAGTTAGTTTCCGAAATTTGTTCTTTAATTTCGCCCGGACCAACCCACTGAACTGCCAACTTCCGTGTTTTGTTCGGGGCCAAAACTAGCACTTTGTCTCCCGTCACAAACGTCCTATGAATAGCCCTCCGGTCGTACCAAACCTTACGTTTCTCTTGTTCCGACGCCATTCGCTGATGAGCTAACTCTCGTGTTTGCTTTAATCGGTTTATTAATTTGAAGACGTGCTCGACAACCGGATTCTCCTGCTCTTCTGCACCTGCCAAGTGCTCATACAGGAGCGTGATGGGCGTACGCAGATTTCTGCCGTACACAAGTTCGGCCGGTGAGAACCCTAGACTTTCGTGTACGGTCGTTCGCAGCGCGAACATAATAGCTGGGAGCTGTTTCTCCCACTCATTCCCGGCCTCCAAGCACAGCACCTTCATCAATCTATTCATGGTGCGGTGTACCCTCTCGATCGCGTTGCTCTGCGGGTGGTACGGTGAACTGCGTACTAAGCGGATCCCGAACCGTTCCGCGAATTCTGCCGTCAACGCGCTCGTAAAGCATGTCCCTTGATCGGTTTGCATTTCCCGCGGAAACCCTTATCCTGCTAAATAGTTCTAGTAAGGCTTCAATGACTGTTGCTGACGACAAATCCTTTATGGCTTTAGCTTCCGGAAATCTGGACGCGAGGCACATTGCAGTGAGGATATATTTGTTACCGGATTCTGACTCAGGGAAGGGCCCGCACGCATCAATATTAATTTTTGCAAATACTTCCGAGACGACGGGAACGAGTTTCAGAGGCGATTTCTTTTTGTCGCCTGCTCGACCTACCCTCTGGCAGCTGTCGCAGGTGCGCACGTAACTCTCCATATCCTTGAAGCAATTTGGCCAATAAAAATACTTGGCCATGGAGTCCTTACTTTTGGTGACACCTAGATGTGCATTCGCTGTTTCATGACAGACCTTCAACACAGTACTACGGTAGATCTTGGGCATCACAATCATTTCGTAGCACTCGCCGCGTTTACTCTGTCGGGCCCGAAACAACAATCCGCCCCTTTCGAAGTAGCCACTTCTTTCTGAGCCGACTCCCCTGGCTACCTCTGTTAATCCCTTGATTTCATCGTCTTCCTGCTGTGCGGTTGCGAACGCCAGTTTATCAATTTTAATAAATTTACTTTACCTGCGTCTAACTCTGCCGCATCATTTTCCTCGACGTCTTCGCCCGGCAACGCTTCTTCCGCTCCGTCCGTGACGTTATCGGACGCCGGCGGCAGCTCTTCACACTCTCGGCTTTCCGGCGCCTCCACACGCGTCATTCCGTGACTCTGCGACCTGGTCTGTACCGCACATGCAAGTTGTGGTTCAACAAACCCCCCTTGAACCTCATCAATCAAGGTGGCCGTACGGTTACTTAATAAATAATAATCGAGCTGGCAATTACTATTCGCTACGGCCGCTTTTGTAACGAACCGGCCGAAGGGTCCTTCTAACGTGACGCGCGCCACCGGCAGATTCCTTGGTTCTGAATCCAGTGGTTGCATCACCCACACGGATTCCCCCGTCATTTGGTCATCCGTTACGTGTTTGCCACTTACGATATCATAAGTAGCGCCAGAATCACGAAGTATGTTAACACAAAAATTATTTACCTTTCCGACGCATGTGAACGGTTTTAACAACGCTTGACCTTGCGTTTCGGCTACGCGATTTATTCTTTCCACGCCCTTACGCTCCGGGCATTGCCTACGAAAATGACCTGCTTCCCCACACTTAAAACATTTGGCCGCCTTAGGCCTTTCAAATTCGGCCGTGTGGTTAACGTTCGATTCCGGCTGTTTTGAGGCTCGAGGCGCGCCTTCCGTCGCCTGGTCCACCCGTTTTACCTGCGTGTTCTCTTTGCTAGTAAACTTAGTAAAGCTTCCAGCCTGCTCGGTTGTTCTCATAGCAATCGAGTTTCTTGGCTAGCTCGAGAGACGACGCAAGATCTCCCACTCATCGATAAAGTGGTCACGCATCTCCGCCGGTACCCTCCGCTTTAATTGGTCCGTAACCATTAAATCTAAGAGCTCGTGGAATTCAGTAATCTTAAGCCCCGCTACCCATTCCTTGCAATAGTTATTTAATTCTCGCGCGTATACATTCCACGTGGTTCCCGCACGCCTTTGGTGCGATGTAAATAATTGTCGGAATCTTTCGGCGTTAAATTTAAACATTTCTAACCGCCGCGTTTTTGCTTCCTCATATTCTACGCCACCCGTTCCCGAATCAAGCATCAACCATGAATTTACCTGATTAGGCAATAATGCCATGAGATTTGTCACCCATTCAGATTCAGGTATTCCCAATTGCCCTACCTGTGCTTCGAACACACTAAGGAACATTGTAATATCATCATTTTCGCCCTTAAACCGATCCATGACGTTTTTGATTTGAACATTTGCCTTCGTTGCGATACTGGTACTACCTACCGATTCCCGTCCCGTGACTGCCGTCGTGATACGTAACTTTTCTAACTCATGCTGCCGTTCCTGCTCCACGCGTTGCCGTTCCTGCTCCACGCGTTGCCGTTCCTGCTCCACGCGTTGCCGTTCCTGCTCCGCGCGTTCTCGTTCGCGTTCTCGTTCGCGTTCTTCAATGAGGATTTCCTTAGTCGTTTCTGCGAGCTCCCGTACCAGTTCCTCCTCATATTCCGCGCTATTAACAATTATTTGCTTTAGTGCAACAACCGTTTCGTCACCTGAAAGCGTTTCCCCTATCTCTTTGGCCACTCGAACCAACACCTCCTTCCTGAATCCCGCAAGATACGACATACTGCCTGAATTAATCCCGGCGAGTACAAAAAGACACACTTACGTACAGGGAGCCCTCGGTGCCGCGTGCGCTGATGTGACCCAGGGTGAGTCGGAGACACTTGTAGACGTCCTTCCTTCCTTCAGGGTTCGGACCAGTCTTCTTTCTTGGTGCTTCTGTTGCCGACGCGTAATTTAATGTTTCCTCGCGGTTCACTGGTGCTGCGACAGCTTCCGCTCAGATCCGTTACTGCTGCATATTCTCTCGTACGCACCCGTAGCCGCACTATTCACAACTTGGTACTTGTTGCCGTAATTAATGTTAGTTCAACACGACTGCGTGAACCACTTAATGCATTACTGGTCACTCGCGTGGATGTCCGTTGTCACTGCTTCCACCATTATGTTTTAATAGTCACCACCCAATGAATCGCTGCAACCATTTAATGCCAGTTTGGTGGGCAACAATGTTCCTCGTGGGCTTCGTTATAACCGCTGCCACCATTTAATGTTGTTCGGTAGGCAACAATGCTCCGCCGTAGGCTCCGTAAAACCGCTGCCACCATTTAATGTTGTTCGGTAGGCAACAATACTCCCCGTAGGCTTCGTTATAACCGCTGCCACCATTTAATGTCAGTTCGGTGGGCAACAATACTCCCCGTAGGCTTCGTTATAACCGCTGCCACCATTTAATGTTTCCTCGTCTGTGACGTCGTCATAGGATGAGGAAGAACACAGACACGGAGTTGACTGTACATATTTATTTACAAGTTTATTACACTATATACACTCCTAAGGAACACTCCTAAGGAACGCTGCTCTCCACAGCACTCCGACTCCTGAGACGAGCCGCCTCAGTATTTACTAAGAGAACCCCAGCTCGCTACACCAGCGCCGCCCTTGGTCTCTTGTCCCGTGGCGAAAAGCCACGTCTCGCAAGACACTGCTCGCGATCACCTCCGCACATCGCTACGGTCAAAACTCGACTCCCAGGAAGCTTATTCCACCCGCCTCCCTTGAGAGGCATCACGTGACCGACCTCCCACGCACAAAGCGTCATTTCCGCTCGAGATTTGGGCTGGCTGCAGAAGGAGCCTGGCGTCCATCTGCGAACGATTTCTGTCGTCACACATCACTAGTGCGAACGGACAGCCGCCTTCTCAGACACGCCCCCAGCGGAGAGAGACCCTCGAGTGACCCCGGGGGGTCCGTCCGCCCCTGCGCGGCACGAGAGGACCACCCCTCCCCCTTGCACGACTTGTGCGGTCGGTCGCGCCCAGTGCTGTGACGCTACACAATGCTTGTATGACTTGCAAGCGTTGGCGCGCAACTCCTGTTGGGCAGATTATGGGTTCATTGCCCCCTAGCCGCGTAAATCCTTCTCGGCCATGGGCTCACACATGCTTAGATTATTGTGGCCCAATCTTGACAAGGCCGTCTCTCACGAGATCAAAAATGTCTCAGAAGACTTGGATTGCTGTATTTATATGCCATTCTACGAAAGCTTCGCATTTAGAAATTGTCGAAAATCTATCCTCCTCTCAATTCATTGCGGCCTTTGAATGTTTTGGGTCGAGAAGAGGTTATCGTGTGCACATGTACAGTGATAACGCTAGTACATTCAAAAGTGCTAGTCGTATCCTAGCAGAGGCTAATCGCTTTGTTCTTTCCGCTCGGGATTAGAGGTTATCACCAAATTTTTATCAGTGCAGGGTACCTCCTGGCACTTTTGTCCCACCTACTCTCCGCACCGAAACTCGTTAGCTGAGGCTTGTGTTAAAAGTCTTAAATTCCATTTGCGTCGCGCTTTAGGGCAACAAGTTGTGCCCTTGCTTACATTGTACACTCTCTTAGCCAAAATAGAAGCTTGTTTAAACTCAAGAGCGCTTGAAGTCACGTCTACAGATACGGATGTGAATTTGATTTTGACCCCGAATCACTTAGTCTACGGGCACGCGCTTAATAATTTTCCTATAGATACCGACTCGCCTCTTGTGCAGATAACTCCTGCGCAACAGTTCCGCCATTTAAATAACAAATTAGCAATAATTTGGAAATATTGGTCTCGAAACTACCTTCACACCTTGCAACAAAGGGTGAAGTGGAAAAGGGAGTCACCACCACTAGGTGTAAATGATTTAGTACTTTTAATTGAGGAATCTCCGCCCTCTCAATGGAAATTAGGTGTAGTGGAGAAATTGTTCCCTGATCAAGCCGGGGTTGTGCGTACTGTTGAAGTACGAACTAGCCAGGGCAAATTATTGCGACCAGTGCAAAAATTATGTGCACTGGCTAGATCCTCCTATGAGTAAGCCCCAAACCATGATATTTATCTCTACTCTTTCCCCCTCGGTCGACCAGAGATGCTCAGCTGATTTTTTCTTTCTCTTTGCCGCCTGGTGAACAAGCGTACCATTATTATTTTATAGGTCATACTGTGTGGGCCTGGCCACTTGGCGTTTTTTAATTCCTTGTTGTACTAATCGATGTGTAATTTTTGATTAAGCACTGCTACAAATTCTTTGTGATTTTGTTACTTCTATGTTAGGATGATTGTTACGAGTTACGAGTATTCAGTAATGGTTAGAGGTGATTACAATATGTACGCTAGGCAAACGCCTATGCTTTCATTTGCTGTATGCCCTCCTCACGTGTTTTATAGTAGGAATGGAGTCTCTCAAGCTAATGCAGAACTGTGGTGGACTTTCCAGTGCTTGTTGCTGAAAGAAGTGAGTGGGAGACGGACGGTACCGAACTCGAGCATCGCCATGCGCCCGGCCCGAATAAATGTGAGCACATTTTGGTCAGCGCGGACAAGTTCCTGCGGCTTCCGCCCACCTGAGCACTCTTTGTGATACTCCCGCTAAATTATGGGAGTTCCATGCTACACCAGTGTGTTATGGGGGCGCCAACTCCAAAGTTCGCGCGTCCCACTTAAAAAATCAATCAACAATCAATCAATCACATTAATGATTGAATTAAGACATTAATTGATCATTGTTTCCCCACGCCTCGATGCGTGTGGCGGTTCTCCCGCCGCCCGGCCAGTTGCAGCCAGATACCCCGCGGCGCCGACACCGATGACGTCACGTCGACAATCACCACCGTCAACCGCCGCTACCACCACATCACGCCGTCGCCGCCCGTATCTCCCCCCGCCTACGTCCGCCCCTCCGCCGACTAGCCGGCTGCCCGTCCCCCCCCCCTTGCGCCCTGCCCGGGGTCTGAACCCGGGCGGGGCAGAGGCCTGATGGACAGCGGGAGAGATGGCTGGTGGAGTGTGGGCCAAGCGGAAGGGGCTAATGGTGGACCTGAGCGCGTGAAGCATCCACGGTGGTGAAAGGCATTTTCTTGATATCTGCATTTGAGACCCTCTACTAGGCAGCTGTTGTAACTTGGAGGAGCTGTGGTGCTGTGAGAGTGGGCTGGGTTGGAAAATCCAGCCATGTGTGCCTCGTAACCTTTCAATACATTCGCAAGGTTACATTAATTAATTGGTTTTTCTTGCTGTGTTAGTCAGGTAGCATCGCTTAGTTCAGTGTGTGCCTTTAATTTTGTCATTTTCGCAACATTGCAAGAGTTTTGTGAAATTGTTAAAGTTTTTTTGTATTCTTTGACACTTGGTGTGTTTACTCTCCAGTTCTTTGCAATTTCCTTTGACACACACTTTCATTAAGTACCTTGGTGTAATTATTAATGAAAATATTTGCTAAAACCTTAATGCTCTTTGATACAACTATTCTCAACACACACCACATTCACACTGTTCATCTAGATTGCGAACCATGTTTTCTATTAACTCTATTCCTAATTCAACTACTGCATTTCTTTGATGGCTTAGCTTGAGGAATTCAGATTCATATTGATCACTAATTAAAGTCTGAAAAACTCTATAATATTACAACTCTAGGAGGAAAATCATTGAAGAAGGACACTTTAAACCACCTCTGTTAAATTGAGTAAAATAGTCAAAAACTTCCTTGTCACAATCTAAAGTTATATCGTTTTCAGTCTGCAACATTGCAATACAATAATCACACTGTCTAATTTTCTTAATTTTTCAATCACTTCGAGCTGGTGTAACTGGCAATACAAATTAAAATCTGTTGTGTTACTTGGGGGAGTACAATATTGTGTATGTCTTCTATTGCATGTTCCACCATGTCTGAATTGTCTGTGTCTTCATTTCTGTTACTTATTTTCTCTACAAAGTCATTTAAGGTAAATTCAGCATGTTTTGCTGACTTCATTTTCAATACACTTAAGATTTTAAGCTTTCTTTCTGACTCTAAAATTTGTTCAACACTACATTATATTTACAACCACTTAATCGTTTATAAGCACCAAACCTCTCTTCTAAATTATCTGTTTGAAATTTGACAGTAAGCACATAAGACCACTTGTACTTCCTGAAAATATATTACACAATTCAACTACTGTGGTTAACCTATGAGTCAAGGCAACATATGTTTCATTTGTGAGTTGTGAGTTTTCCTTCAGTTTGAGAAACATGCCAGATGTTTTAAATATGTTTTTAAACTCACAAGAAAGGAAAGTTTATCATCATCTGGTCCTCTGATAGGTTGTGCATCCTCATTTCTTGAATAGGTGCCTTTCATGGGTGCTGAACATTTGAAATTGACCACCACTTAGCCATTAATTTTAAAAGTTGAATTGTACCATCTGAGATAGCAACACCATTACTTTGAAGCATTTCTAAAGCAATTATATTCTTGGGATCAAAAATACTAACTGCTAAAGATACATTCTGTTTCTCTATTTGTGTTGGGTACAGAGCTTCCTACATATACGGGGTGCCAGTTTCAATACCATCCATCTTCTCTGAATGAAACAGTTCTTTAAATCAGACATATTGCCTGAGTAGTTCTAAATGCACATACTGACTTTGTACCTTCGTTTGACTTAACATTTTATTTACAACTGGAAATACTTCATCAACACTAGGTATATTAAACATTTCATTTGACGTGTTCAACCAATTATTTCTGATGCCACTTTAATAAGGAACGCTGTTGTTAGCACATTTTGGTCGGCGCGGACAAGTTTCCTGCGACTTCCGCCCACCTGGGCACTCTTTGGGGTACTTCCCGCTACAATTAGGGAGTTCTATGCTAGACCAGGGTGTCATGGGGCCGCCAATTCCAAAATTCGCGCGTACACAACACAAAAAAAAAACCGATCATCAATCAATCAATCCATCAATCAATCAATGAAATGGAATGAAGACATTAATTAAATCATTGTTTCCCCGCGCTTGATGCATGTGACAGTTCTTCGCCGCCCTGCCAGGTTGCAATCAGCTACTCTCGCCGCCGACACCCGGTGACGTCACTACATCACCACCGTCACCGCCGCCACCAACACCATCGCGCCCGTCGCGCCCGTATCTCTCCCCCCGCCTCGTCCGCCCCCCGCCGCCAGCTAGCCGGCCTGCCCGCCCGTCTGCGCCTGCCAGACGGGGTCGGAACCCGGGGCAAGCGCCAGAAACACGAGCGGACAGCGGGCGACCCAGCTGGTGGAGTGTGGGCCAAGCGGAAGGAGCTATGGTGGACCGGGAGCATGAAGCATCCACGGCGGTGAAGGGCATTTTTCACGCTTTCTGCATTTGAGACCCTCTTAGACAGACAGCGCTATGTGATTTGTGAGGAGCGGTGGTGCTGTGACAGTGGTTGTGGTTCGACAACCCAGCCATGTGTGCCTCGTAACTTTCAATGTTATACATTCATTTGGTTTTTGCTTGCTGTGTTAGTCAGGTAGCATCGCTTGGTCAGTGTGTGCCTTTAATTTTGTGTTTCGCAACACTGCAAGGAGTTTTGTGAAATTGTAAAAGTTTTTTGTGTATTCTTTGACATTTAGTGGTGCCTTGAAACCCGGGAACGAATACTTCGTTCGTTCGTTGGTAACACTGACTACGCGAGGCTTTTGTTCACGCACGCCACGAATTCGTGGTGTGCACGCGTCACGCTGTGCCCTTGGGAATAAAAAAACAAAATTACAGTTAGAATCATTAGCAGTGCTGTTGTAACATTTACTTGTGTTATGTGCGCTTTGCTTTTGCGGTTTGTATGGTGCAAATTAAAGCATGTTCTTGGTTACGCCTTTCCAATTCCTGGAAATCTTAGCAGCATTCCAACCTCATATTTCACGTTCCTGAACTTAGGTTCTCAAGTTTTGTAGGGTTAATGCATTTGGGACGATAGTTACATAGCTCATTTTGCTTATGAAAAAGTGGTGTGTTTGACTTCCAGTTAACTAATACATGTCGGTACTTAAATTTTTAGATGGTTTTTCGCGTATGAAACTTGATACCCTTTAAATGCTATTTGTGAATTATTTCAGTTCTTTTCATTAGTAAGCAAGCTTATTTAACCATGTCTCAGTCAAAGGCACGGTTAAAGAGCCCGGTGCAGTTGAATTAAGATTGTCACAAAGGTGGAGTCTCGCTATTTGGGAAATTTCACGAATTGAAAGTAATTTGAAGGCTTTGCAAACCAGCAACGGTAGCAAGTCTCGCGTGCTTGCGAGATAGGTTATGTGAGGTTTGGAAGGATATCGAAGCTCTTAAATTAGCATCGCTTGGTCAGGGTGTGCCTTTAATTTTGTGTTTCGCACAACATGCAAGTAGTTTTGTGAAATTGTAAAAAGTTTTTTCTTTTTTTTTTTTTTTGTATTCTTGACACGCTGTCGAAAAGAAGAAAGAGTGGCTTGATGGATCTGCTGGATTTTGTATAACATTGTTTTAGAACATTATCTCCACACAGAAGTTCATACATTTTCTGTTTGTACTATGATATCACAAAATCAAAAACACAACATCACATCCTGTTTCAGTCATGGCAATTAACACATTCAAGTGTAAGTTTCAGTAGTGTGTCAGCACTCATTTTTTCACCGGGAAAAATGCTACAACAATCTTTATTTGCAGAATATAATGAGGATATCGTAAATACCTGCAAAGTACTAGCCAGAGTCAGTTTGTGTACCGTTTCAGTCATTCCTAAAATTCTACCTGCTTGTGTATGACAATTTAGATTTAAATAAATTTCATCAAGCATCAATGTCACAACTTTATCATCGTCATTTAAAAATTGTTTTATTCCCTTAAAAATGTTTCTGGGAAGAACCAATACCAGGACTGCTGGGACCCATTTTGCACAAAAAA